>PVIR01007596.1:0-60317 GCA_004026965.1 Petromus typicus | reverse complement strand
AAGAAAATAGAATCATAACAATCTGCATCCTCGTGGATCTTCAGGGTGATGGATGCAAAGTACCTTCTGTGTGTCAGGTTCTCTGCACCACAGCCTTCACACTGTGGAACACACTGCTTTGCTCAGAAACGTCCCACGATGACACTGGAAGTTCTCTGAGGTCCATTTGGCTGCCATGGAAAGAATATGGGCAGTGCATGCACTGGCATCAGGGTGCACTGAGAAATTCTGGGACAATACTCGGTCACTTCAGCAGTCGCTGTTTTTCTTAAATTATATTTTAAAGACAAAAAGCAGAAGAAAATCTGCCGAACTAATGTAAGAAAAAACATAGTTTCCAAATCACATTACATTTAAGACATCCAGCGTCTAGTATCCTGATAAATTAGGATGGTCTGTTAGTATCTAGACAAGACCGTGGAGTGGTCTGAACTACAGGGTGTGAGCAGGTTGGTAGCTCCTCGCAGCCATTGTGTGTCTCCCTGCATCTGTCCTCCTGCCGTTGCAGGCCTCAGTTTCCTCAGGAATCTGGAAGGAAACACTAATCTTTTTTTTTTTTTTTTTTTAGGTTTTTTGAGACAGGCTCTCGCTTTGGAGTTTAGGCTGGCCCTGAGCTCAGCCTCAAACTCACATCACAGCAATCCTCCTGCCTCTGCCTCCCCAGTGCTGGGATTACAGGCGTGCGCCGTCACGCCTGGCACTGTGGTATGTGGTACTGGTTGTTGCTGAGCATGAGTCTCCACACCCAGTATTGTATGTGGTTTCCGGGGATCGAACCCGGGTCCTTGCTCTTGCAAGAGAGGCGCCAGAACCACTGAGCTAAATCCCTGGCCATGAAACACTAATCTTGATAGTACTTTTTAGTTTGGGCTGTGATTTTGAAACCATCTGAATGTGTTCCCTAAAAGCCATGATATTTAATCACTGTTGTAAGATATTAAGAAGATAGACACTTAATCCAGTTGTGGTGAGGAGAAGCAAGGACTTTGGGAGGTTTGGAAGAAGTGGTCAGCGTGAAGGTGAAATCTTCCTGATAGAATCCTGTTGACTTTATAAGAAGAGGGAAAGTTTTCTGCCTCTTGCCATGTGGGCCATGTGGGCCTTGGAGCAGAGGCCTTCCCAGATGTAGCACCTTGTACCTTTCAGAACTATTAACCTTTGGTTTTTTATGAAGTACACAGCCTTAAATATTTCAACATAGCACTTTATCTCCTGTGAGCCTCTAGTGTATAATATTGATAACTAGGACCCATACTTCTTCCATAGTCAAATTTCCTTATTATTCCTATGGTCTTCCCAATTTCTGTGCATATTAGCTATCTTTGTCTGGACAGAAACTACTACTTTCATTCAGGAGCAATCAGAGCTTAGAGTCAAAGAATACACATAAGGGAGATTTTATTACAAAACAAAGATAAAAAGGACATTGTATAAACCTCACCAAATGTTCTGCTCAGATAAAATAACTGAAAAGATTACTTATTCCCCCATCTCCTTCTACTTTTCCAAACCTCTCCCAGGCTGTGGCTGTGGCTGAGTGTTTAGGAAGCAGATGCCTTAGGGAGCCAGCCAGGGAGAGTTCACAAGTTGGGTCCACAGAGCCCATGCTCCGGGCCCCATCTGGACTTTCCAGCTGTCAGGACTTCCTGAAAGATGAATGAAAGCGGGAAATGCAAATACTCAGGCTTCCTCTGAGGTCTCCTTGGATGCAAATGGCTGTTAAATGTTCTCCAGACAGGATCTAATTGAGCAGGTCCTGCATCGTTTTCTTTTTCCTTTTTTCCCCTTTAAGTTTATTGATACATTTTAGGTGTACATTATGATCACATTCATCTTTGGAGATTTGTACCTGTACATGATGTATCTTGATTCTTATTTTTCCCCGTTCCCTTCTCCCCATTTACAAAGACTTTCTTTTTTCTTTTCTCATATTTTTTCCTTCCCTTCTTGGCTTTGCCCCAACCCTCTTCCTGTTGCCCCTACCCTTTGAACCTTTTCTTCCTTCTTTACATTATCTTTTATACATTTTGGTCCTCATTTACTCTTGCAGTTTCTCACACCAGAGAAATTATTCAGTATTTATACATGTGTGTCCTTTTTGTATCACACAAGAATATGGCCTCCACTTCGCTCTAATTTGTCATTTTCTGTGGCTGAGTAGTGTCCATTTTATAAAAGAAGCCCATCAACTGGAGACTGGATAAAGAAGATCCTGCATCTTTGTCAGGCTGTGCGCTGAGGCCCAGCAGGCGAGGGCCTCACAGTGGAGTGATTCTGAGATTTCTTACTGCACTACTATTGATACAGCTCTAACTTCTACTGAGCCTGGTTTCTTTTTTTTTTTTTTTTTAAATCTTTATTGATACATTAAATATACACATCATGATTGCACTCTATAATAGGGATTTGTACCAGTATAGTTTCTAAAAGCGGAATATTTATATAAGCCATGGAGTCCTCACCCCCTTTCTAGGGTAATTCTGTCAGGCCCTCCTCAATGCGTTCCTGAATTTTAGAATCACACTTGAAATCTCAAGTAAGGTCAAGAAAGTCTTGATACCGAACATTCTGGAATGTGATGGTAGGTGCAGCAATGAAACAAAGAGAGAACATTTGCCAGGGATCTTGGGATCGATCCTTTGCTCACCTGGGAGCAGGCTTTGTAGCAGGCTGAGACACTCCTGTCTGTCTCCCTCTCTGGAAGAAAGCCTGGAAAACCTTGGTCTAAAGCAGCCCTCACCAGCCCACCACCAGGCCTCGTGGCAGAGGTGACTATGGCATTTAAGGAGTTCATACACCACAAACTGACAAAGCCCTGAAATTGGGTGCCCAGTGAGCACTGATTATTAGGGGTGAAAAATAGGGTAAGCACAATGGCGCTGTTTTCTTTCTATATGAACAGTGAGAAGACAATCCTAAAAGTTAAAATATCTTTTCTAAAAGGACAACCCCAAAGTGTTTATTTTTAAGGTTTCAACAAGCCCCTCTTCATCCTCTCCCCACCCCCAACCCCAATGACCGAAAGCAGTGATTCTAATAGCTTCACTGTTGAGCTGGGGTCTTCTCTGACTTGGAGAGTGAGGCCTCCACTGTTGGTAGAGAGTATAAACTAAACCAAGTCCCAGGAAACTCTGAGACTCCAGGGTCACACAGTCATGTTGGGGCCAACCTGAAACTGAAAGCTTCCCTTCTTACACTGGTACTTTAGCCACTTGGCCCTGGGTCCAAGATGGAAGCACAGAGTAAGTAAGAAGAGAAAGCAGCCTAAGGGTAGACAGTCCCTTAGTCCCCTTTCTGCCACCAAGATGTTTATATAGAATACTTAGAGTTCCCTGGAGAGGCCAGTCCATGTCAGACCAACTCCAGTCAGACTGAGAAACCTCGCAGAAGCAGCAGTAGCTGGGTGGGAGGCAGGATCACCATCCCCACACACATCCCGTGCAGGGACAGCTGCTTGGTGGCCTCAAAAGAAACACATCAGTCATTTACTAAAATGTGTCCTTTAAAATGGCGAGAGAATAAAAATTGTCCAAACTGACCATAGCAGACAGCTTGTGATCAGAGGACATGGTGTTACTTGCAAGCTTTTGCTCTGAAGTATCCCAGGGACAGGCGGGTCCTCTTGGCCTGCAGTGAGGACGCACCACAAAGAGCACCTTATGTCCAGCTTGGGATGGGAGGTGTGTGGACGAAGGGAGGAGGCCGGAGCGGCTCCTCCCACTGGCAGCAACAGTTTCTCATCCCTGGTGAGCTCTGAACAAGCAGTGTTGAGAAAATCCGAAAGCTGTCAGAGAGCAGAGGTGAACGTCGTCGGTACGGGCTCCTTGGGGCTCAGAGGCAGATCTGGAGACTGGACAGCTGTGAGAATCAAAGCACAGCCCTCTCAAGGAGAGCTCCCCAAGGAAGTTCAAGTGCACTGCCTGGGCTCTGTGCCTGAGGCTGGAACAAACAGCCTCCCATTAAGGCTGGCTGCAGCTCCAGACTCACTCTTGTGCCCGGCTGTGTGAGGGCTCATGGTGGTCTGGAAGCTGCTGTCCCATGGCTGCCATGTGGTGGAACTTCTTGGCTTGGCAACTGTGTTTTGCTGGAAGTCCAGGTGAGCAGAGCAGGTCGACAAAAGCCTCTTGGAGAAGACTCCTTCTGTGACCTCTCAGGCCCCATTGGCAGTCCTGCCTTCACTGAGGGATAGTCCTTCCCACTGGGTTCTCCAGGTCCCAGCCCTCGTTCCTGCTGCTCAGGCCCTGTGTCCTGAGCGGACCTCCATAGTCCTTGGCCCCGGGGTGACCCACCTGAGCTCACTCTCCTTGATGGTGGCTGGCAGGCATGCTCTGTTGCAGGGCCAGGAAGCCAGAGAGGAGGGTTAGCTAATGGACAGTGAATCTGCCCAGTGTCTTCTCCATGGGAAGAAACAATTGGAAGCAAAGCCCTGTTTGAGTTTGTGAGCACCATGTCTCTTTCAGAGCTGGCAGTGCAGTAGGGAGTGGGCCTCTGTCACAACTCCTGGGTTTGCTTCCCAGCTCTGCTACTCACTCGGCCTGTGACCTTGAGCAAGTCATAAAAATACCATATCTGTTCCTCAGTTTTCTCGTCATGTCTCAGAGGGTTGCTGAAAGGATGGAATGAGCTATCTGGAAGCAAAATGTAGAAGACTGCTTCATATATATATATATATATATATATATATATATATATATATATATATATATACTTAAGGGGGTTGGTGAGGTTTTACTTTATTACCTTGTGAACTCATCATAAGAACCAGTCTTCCTGTCACCACAACTCCAGCACTCAAATTCCTGCTCTTTATTGACATGGAAATAAACCCACTTCATTTAATTAGTATCGGTCCAAATCAGTCCAGCTAAAAACAGCCATGCTCCAAGCATCATACAGATACCAGCTTTGCCAGATTCACCTAGCATCATGTGGCTTTTCCTGATGCACTGTTGACTCCGTAAGTTAGTGGGCCAGCTCAACTGCAGCGTCCAGAAAAATAACAAACCCACTTGCTATGATTTGAATGCTCTCCTCAAAGAGTCATGTTATAGTGGAATTGCCATTATCAGTATTAAAAGATGGAAACTCAAAGAGGTTGTTAGATAGTGAGTTTCTTTTCATGCCCCCCCCTCCCCCGGAAGTGCTTCTGTTATCTCAGGAAGTGTTGCCACTCCACCATGTTAGGATGTGTCAAGCTCCTCACAGATGGAGCCCCTTAGTCCTGGACTTCCCAAGCTCCAGAACTATCAACGAATTAAAGTTTATTGTTCATGCTCTACTCAGTCTGTAGTATTTTGTTGTGGCAGCAGAAAACAGACAAGAACTTACCAGCAGCACATTGCTACTACTCCCCCACTTGCCCAGGTTCCCCTGCAAGGTCAGAGCTGTATTCATGTCCAGCCTCTCCACCCAAGGCTACATGAGGTCAGCTGTGATGTTCCCCTGAAGTGGCTCACCTTAACCTTTCCCAATCCGCTCATCACCCACCTCGTCCTCTGTGTCTCCTACAGATGGATATGCATTTTCCCAAGAAGAGCATGGAGCTGTTACTCAGGAAGAAATAGTTCGAGCTTACGACACCACCAAGAAGAAGTCGAAGAAGAAATAACATGCAACTTTTCTCAACTGGACCAAGGGAAGAGAAGCTGTTTGTTGTATCCAGTGTTAGCATTTCTTTGTCAGAAGAGAATGGTGTCCACAGCCAAAACAACTCGAAAACACATTTCTGTGGCCTTAGCCAACCAGTTTGTTAGTTATATATCCCTTCACAAGCCCGGAGCACAGACTGCAGGGAAAGCCATTTTTCCCTCCCAATCTGTCTGCAGCGCTTGGCCGAAACTTCCGTTTACGTTGTTATGAAGCATTCGACTGTGTTCTGCGAGGTGTGAAATTAAAAACACTATGTTTCGCCATATTTAAACATCAGTACTAGTTGTCCTGGGAGGAAAGAGAAAGGAGTTTTATGTTGCATGAGAGAGAGCCGTCCTGTGTAATGGGGGTTGGGTCACACTTCCTGTTTGATAACTCACAGGTTAGTTCCAAGGGGCAGCAGGAAAACCTGACCTCGGTGAGGTTGCTGTCTCCCTTGAGTTCCTGTTTTATTTGTATGAAGTGGCATAAACTTCTTGATTGCAGTGAAATCACAAAAAAATCTCAGTTTTGTGAGGAGTACATTTGAGAACATTTCTTTGGACTTCTTAGCCACATTCCCAGGAAGGCCAGTCAGCTGGTGCCCTGTGCATTCTCCTGCACCTTCCCAGGTGCCGGCTGGTTGGTCTGTTCTGCTGCTGTTGTCCAGATGCCCCTTGTCCTCAGACCTTCTGCGTGGCTGGCCACTGGGCTTGGTGCATGGCAGCTGGTGCGAAGCTCACCCTAAAATATACTTCCCCTGTTCCACTGCAGATTCAAATATGGATGCCAGAAATCCCTTCCTCCACTCCGCACTTAATTCTGTAACTAAAGAACAGAAACACTGCTGTTTTCCCTATATTCTAGACATTTACTCTTTTCTGACAGGGGGATCTTGAGAGCCAAGGTGCTAGAAGCCCTTCCCCTGTTCCGACTCTGAGTACTCATTTCCCAGTCCTGATCACTGGGCCTTCGCAGCCCCCTCGGAACCCATGCTTATTTC
Source organism: Petromus typicus (assembly GCA_004026965.1). NCBI lineage: Eukaryota > Metazoa > Chordata > Mammalia > Rodentia > Petromuridae > Petromus > Petromus typicus. The sequence continues at coordinate 53,686 of PVIR01007596.1, read as the reverse complement.
CTGGGGGGCTCAGCACATTCTAGAATTTCACTGCTGGGAAACAATTTATCATGCTTGCCCAGCGAAGGGAGATCCCTGTCACTCCGTAGCTCCAGAATCAGAAGGAGCAAACCCAGAGGGAGAGGAGAGAGCTCTGAAGATGACCATAATGTCCTCAGAGGCAGCGCAGCATGCCCAGGGTTAGAGGCAGGACAAAAGACTTTTCCACCAAGTTCCCTCAATAGAAACTCTCACACTGAGGCCCAGATAGTTGCTATGTTCAGCTGCCGCTGGACAGGAGCTGAAACAAGACTTCCACACACTTTTCGGGAAAAGAGTTCTGAACATCTCAAGGGGATGCCCTTTTAAAAATACTTCTATCCTTTCCTTTCATTACCCAGTCAGCATTATTGCAGGCCAGTTCCGGGTTTTGAGATGAGGAAGGAGAGTACAGGTGACTGACTTCCCTCTGCCACCCCACATTCCAAACTAGGACAGAACTGTAGGCAGGCACAAGTGGACCTGGAGTCCCGGCTGACTGCCCTCTGGAGGATGTCCTCTCCTCTTTGTTAGCCCAATCAGATTTTTTAATGATTGAAATACATCTGGGCAAGTGTTAACTGGTTAAAGTGTCACGATTCATTGAGGAATGGTGTACTGACTTGGAAAATAAAATAATAGTGCGCTCTGCTTCCTAACCCTTTATTTTTAGAACATCCACAGCTTACTGGAGGTAGGGATAACCTAGAATATGACTTGAGAAAATTAGTTCTCATTTGTGAGGTGAGCAGGATACAGAGAGAGCTGGAGAGCCCGAGACCACAGTGAATGGGGTGGCCCAGAAAGTTTTTTTTTTTTTTCTTTTTTTTTGAGACAGGGTCTCGCTTTGGAGTTCAGGCTGGCCCTGAGCTCAGCCTCAAACTCATCACAGCAATCCTCCTGCCTCTGCCTCCCGATTGCTGGGATTATAGGCGTGAGCCATACACCCGGCACTCTGGTATGTGGTACTGGTTGCTGCTGGGCATGAGTTTCCACACCGAGTATAGGTATGTGGTTATCGGGGATTGAACCCAGGCCCTTGAGCTTGCAAGACAGACGCCGGAACCACTGAGCTAAATCCCAGAAAGTTTTCTTTCATTTCTCTCCAAAGCAAAGAAAACAGGCTTAAATACTAGAGCACCCAGCACTTTGAATCCCTGCAGACTGCCTGGAAGGAGCTAGATAAGAGATTAACACAATAAACCAAGGTGTAATTCTTCCTTGGACATGCAGAAAGATAATGGTCAAAATATAGAGGAGAAGTGAAAACTTGAGCTGAAAACATCCTAGGCATCCTGACGATTTGTTTTCTTTCATCTGGAGACAAAACTGATTTGGAAGGGTTGAATGAAAATTCAGTTTTTGGTCCAACACTTAGCCCTTTCTTGAACTTGAAGCCTTTCCAATCAGATTTGTGAGGGAAGTGTGTTTGTGTTTACAGGGGTTTTGTTTTTGTTTTTGATTTTGATTTTACATTCTATGTTGAAATATAGTTTGCACTTTCTGAGATTGAAGTATATTTTCCTCATCTTTGAGAAGTAGACTAAACAATCTTCACAATAATGAAGTCTATACACAAAAGAAAACATTTCTAGGAGGGATGCCTTTCTATTTATTCCCTCATGTGGTTAAGCTTTCTTATAGATGAATGACTAAATTGGGTTTTTAGGCGAGGCAGCTGTCATAACGTGTGATGTATAATATTTAGCCCAGGCCAGCTAGGGGCTGTGCCATTTGTCCTATCTTTAAATTGAGGTCAGAGTGTCACACACAACTCTTCCCCAGGGAGTGAAGTAGACTGCACTGGGCTGCGTATGTGACTGTCAGCTTAGCAGAAAAGTCACGTGGGCCTTGTCACACTCCTCTCACACAGTAAGTGACTCCCAGGCCAACAGGTCAGGCTCCATCAGTACTTAAGGTACTGCCAGTGCAGAACCCACCCAGGCAACCCCTTCAGCTGTATGCAGACAGCTGGCTCTTGTTTGGGGCTGTCCTGTTTGGGCAGACTCCAGCCAAGCAATTCTCCTCGCTTAGTTCTGGTTCCTGCCACGTGGACACCTATTCCTATTGGTGGCTACAGAAAACACCTTTTGTAGAGAGAACAGGGGGCTGGAAGAAGCTACCTATTTTGACCTAAAAGTTTAGATAAACACAAAGTGCTACTCAGAGTAAGCTTTGTAATAATTTGAGGAGTGCAGCTGATGCAGAGTATGTCAGATTTCTTGACAAGTATTATTTTCACCCATCTCCTAAGGCACATGTACATACACAATAACAAAAACATGACTTACTCATCATATTAGTAAGCCACACCAAATCTGTGCTTTGGAGAAAGAGAATGGTGTTTCTTTAACATTTGTAGAGAAATCTCTTAAAAAGTGAAACGGGGGTGCAGCAGAGCTTGACTGAGAACTTTGAGGACATTTTCTCTTCCTCAACAAGACTTTGGGTTATGATAGGGAATGGCTTTGAAAATCAGTAACGACTTCTCAAGCAATAGTGAATGATGAAAAGAAAAGTGAGTTTAGGTAGCAAATGTCTGAAGGCGTATATGGCCATATAAACCACAGGCTTCAAATTTGAATATTTAAAAAAAAATTGTTAGAACAATGAGTCCCTCACTTTTTTTTAAGCCACGACTAAGAGAATTTTCTGTCAGATATTCCTGTTCCTAAGGATGTGTGTCCTAAACCATAAGTTGAATATAATGTTTGCAAACCTCTGCTCTAAAATAAAGTAGTCTTTAGCTTTGAACATGTGAGAGGACTACACATATTTCAGCCAGGATTTGAATTACTGCCCAGGGTCATTGTCACAAAGTAATTCAAGGAGTGATTTAGCTTTAGCATTTGAAATGTAGCCTTCATCTCCTGGGATCCATTAAAAAAAAATGTGTGCAAGGAAGCTGGCTAAGCAGAGCCAAAATAATAACCTGGAAAAGAAATGAGTTTATCAGGTGAATTCAAAATATAGCATTTCCTGTCACATCACTTTCTTCATACAAGTGTGTAGATTAACAAATAAAAGAATGAAGGAGATATTTTAAAGCCCTCTCCTTTCCAAAAAAACTCCCGCACCAGTCAGTTTTGTTGATGGTTCTTCATTAGCTCCAGGCAGTTAGTTATCTGTCTCAGGATAGCCTAGGGGGACATTATTAACTCCTACCAGCAATTTCTTCATTTGGGGGGCAGGGAAGACAGAAGGGTTTCCAGTGGGTTATAAAAGCCAGTGCTAAAGACCTCATAGTGACACAACTCAGTGTTATTAAAAAGAATGGACCTGGGATACTCAACTTGGTGTATATCTTTCATTTATTCATTTTCTCCTCAGCATCCTGGACTGTCCAGTAGTCTGTTTTATCATGCCCCTCCTGCTCCCCCACTGGGTACAAGGGATTGCTTGAGTATAAAGGGTATGAAACCCACATCAATCTAAGGGGACAGAAGCTACAAACAAGTGAGAGAGAGAAGATGGACATGTTCCCCATTACCTCACCCCAAGTGTGATCCTCCGTCATTAACCTAGGACAAACACCTCCACTCTGCCAAGGGAAGAAAGACAAAAGGGTGATTCTTTTTCTACCCTGGCTGGCTCATTCTCCAGGGACAGTCCCTCTCCCTGGCAGTCTCCAGATATGGTACCTACTCTAACTTTTTCTCCCAGGCATTGGACCAAGAAAAACAAGCTCAAAAGATTAGCCCACAGGCCTTTTTTCTGACCTGGCTAAAGAAAGAAAAGAGACATGTTTGTTTTAAACGTCAGGAACTAAGTGTCAGGTGGCTGTGATTTATGGCAGAAATAAGAAGAAGAAAGTTGAAATAATAGCACTATCCAAATAACCCTGCCCAGGAAACGTAGGGGTCAGGAGAGCTTATCAAAACCCTAGTCTAGGTAAGCTCCTCTGTGCGAATGGATAAAGCCAGAGGTACAAAGACAAAAGAGCAGACTGCCAGCCTATTTGTCAAGGAAATGGATCGAGGGATTTCCTAGAAATAACTGGGTGTTATTTACAGTTGCAAGTGAATCGATAAGCAACAATAAATAACAGAAAAAGAAAACCTTCCCAGTTGTAAGTCTTTTCTTCCAATAAGATCCCTGTACCATACCTTATAAATATGTACAATTGTTGTGTTTTTTTTCTTTTAAATCCCCTTCGGATGAGGGGAAGTGGCCCTTGCCTGAACTGTGCAAATCCCTGGGTTTGATCCCAGCACCCCCCCCCCACACACACCAGGAACATGAATATAAGGTTGAAAACTGCTCTCTCTCTTTCCTGTTCCTTCTCCCGTGTTGCCAGTGATGGCCAAGTCCAGAGATGGGCCAGGCTGCTCCCATGTGGGCCTCACCCTCCAGGGCAAGCCTGGCAGACACAGCCGTGCTGCCAGCTGCAGGGTGGGTCCATCGCTCCTGCATGCCTGCACGTCACTGAGTCGCTGTGTTTGAAAGCAGTGTCTTTGTGGTGTCTTTCTCATGCAAGGAGAGCACTGTGCTCCCATTTCCTGTCACATCTGTGCTAGGATTGCTTAAATATTGTTGGCGATGGGAAGGTTCCAATCCGGCTATGCGAGGGAACAGGCTGCAGGCTCATGCTTAATTGGCTCCCAGCAGAGCAGTGAGGCTTCCAAGTCTAGTGGGGTTTTTTGTTCCCTTCCTCTAGAAGTGTAACCATTTTCCCGACCTATTAACGTCCTCTGGTTGTTAACTGACGGCAGCACATAGGAGTGGAGCTGCATTCCCTCCTGGAGTGAATACAAATGAAGGGCATCTCCTTGTATGTTTAAAGGTGTTTGAGACTTTAGTGATTTGTGGCTTTGATCAGTCCTGTCAACTGGTGTATGTCTGCACAGACCTGTTTCAAATAAATCTTTTATTAAGGTAAATGATTGGACTGTGTTTCATTTTGGAATTTCCTTTTCCACTAATAAGCAGTTACTGCCATAGAGATTTTGGACTGTCACACCAAGTTGTGTCAACAGCTACAGACTCCATGGAGCTCCAGTGCTGTGGACTAGGTACTCTGAGCACTGGCAGAGTCGGACCTGTTTGAGCTCTGTGCTCCTGGGCCAGAATGGTCTGTGAGAAGAGGTTCCAGGAGGCCACATTGAGTTTGGATTTGGTCAAAATAAAAAAAAATTGTGTGCAGACCTTTTCCCCAGTCATTTCCCACCTCCTGGCTCATCTCCGGGTCCATGTGGATGGGCACAAGGCAGTACAGATTCTGTCACTGACCATGAAAGCATGACATGGTTATTCTATCCCCTTTCTTCAATGCTAGTTATTGAACTCAGGACTTTGCAGGTTAGGCGAGTGTTCTCCCATGAGTGTTGCTCCAGCCTTAAATTATTAAAGAGAGAAAAGGTATCTCTGTCCACTTTCTATAAATGTAGGTGGAGCACCCCAGATCCAGAAATCCAAAGTGCTCCAAAATCTAAAACTTTTTCAGTGCCACATGATGCCACAAGTGGAAAATTCTGTGGCACCGTAAAACTGTACTCCATGCATGCAGTTAGTAAGCTATTGTAGAAAAGCTGTGCTTAGTAATAAGTATAAATGCATTTGGAGTTTAGACTTGTGACCCATCAGCAAATAACTCATTATGTAGAAATGTCTTAAAATCTGAAAAGATCTGAAATCTGATATACTTCTGGTCCCAAGCATTTTAGATCAGCTTTATTCAACCTCTATGACTAAAGGAATCAAATCTATTCACCACCAAAGCTATGAACATCAAATAATATAGTCCAAACCAAGTGTGGCAGTGCATGCCAATAATCTCAGTACTCAGGCAGGAATGCTGGGCCACAATGACAATTTTGACTTGACATCCTCAAGACAGGGTATCTTTTTGTTTGTTTCTCCTGTGTTTTGTTTTTCTGGTACTGAGGATTGAGCCCATGGCCTTTACATTGAATTATACCCCTAGTGCTTTTGTCTTACTTATTTTTTTTTTAGACAGATTAGTCCTAAACTGCTCAGGTTTGGTTCAAGTTTACGAGGCTCCTACCTCAGCCTCCCAGAATACTGGAATTATAGACATAGGCCACATGCCTGGCTTCAAAATGATTGGTATTGAAAGGCAGGGTGCACACGTATGCTCAGAGGCACAGCCTTGGCCTGAGCCTTGAATTGGAATCTTCTGTCCACATAGTTTCTGAGCTACTTACCAAGTTTAGTGCTGCTAATATTTGTCCAACACACACTCTAAAATATAAACAACTACATTCTGAATGAATGAAATTCTAAATTAATTGTAGACAAAAGCTTCCTGACTTTTGCTTAGATTTCCCAACAGTTTCTGTGCATGCAATAAACTGTGTGTGATTAAAAGCTCTTCTCTTGGGGGAGGTAGTATAGGTCAGGGGTGGATCCTGTCATGCACAAGACCCTTGGTGATCCCAGCACTGCGAAGAATAAAAGTTCTGCTGACCCAACTTATCAGCAGACTTTCCTCCTGAGCAATTGTTCCCATTACTTTCCAAAAGCCCTTGAATGGAGAGAGTGCCAGCATGCCCAGCTTGAAAACTTTGGTAATCAAAGAAAAACCCATGTCCTGGCCTATACAGTGCCTACTGATATCAAATGCTGTGTTGGCATTGCTTTAGCCTAGGGGACACTTCTTTTGAAATTCTTTTTTTTTTTTTTTTCTTTTTTTTTTTTTGAGACTGGGTCTCGCTTTGTAATTCAGGCTGGCCTTCAACTCACTAGGTAGCTCAGGCCAGCCTCAAGTTCACAACAGTCCTCCTTCCTCTGCCTACGAAGTGCTGGTATTAAAGACATGAGCCAACAAGCCTGGCATTGTGGTATGTGGTTACCAAGGGTCGAACTTGGAACCTTGTGCTTGCCAGGTAGGTGCCAAAATCACTAAGCTAAACCCCTGGCCCTCTTTTGAAATTCTTAATATTCTAATTTCCAAATATTTTCCTATCCCCACAAATATTAGTGGGGAACATAATGTATGCAGGCACATACTAGAGGCCAAAGAGTAATTTAGACATCAACAAATCTTGATTTCTCCCTTCAAAGACTACACTATCTAATGGGGACAGATAGAGAAAAAGATTCAATATCAGGCCAACTTGCTGAAGGACATGAGATAGTGCATGGGAATGAGAACCAAAGAGGAAAAATGTCAGGTCCATGTGAAAAAAGGAGGGGAAAAACTGAGCCCCATCGAAGCTATGTCTCCTTTCAGTATCCTGCTTTTCAAAGGTTGGTGGATAACATGGAAACCAAGCCTGTGAGTCAGCTTTCTGTCACTGTAACAAATACCTGAGGCAATCAACTTAAAAAGAGGAAATCTCTGTTTTGGTTCACAATTTCAGAGGCTTCCCTCCATGGTTAGCAAGCCCTATTGCTTTGGGGCCTGTGGTAAAGCAGTATGTCCTAGCAGCAGATAGAAAAGCTAACTATTCACTTCACCAGCTCATGACAGAACACAAGAAACAGGAAGAGGAAAGGCATGTCCACAGTGACCTATTCGTCCTTCCACTAGGCCCTGCTTCTTAAAATTCCTGCCACCTCGGAGTAGCATCAAGCATCTCTTACTGTTTCTATTCAAAAACTTATTTAACCAACTTTTTGAGAGAGGCTTTCAGTTTTGTCATGTACCTAAGGGAAATTTTGCTTCAGCTTCCCAAATAGCTAAGACTGTAATATGTCATCATACCTGGCTTAAACCAGTTTCTTCTTATTCTTTTTTTTTTTTAATCTTTATTGGTACATTATGAGTATACATCATTATGGCGTCAACATTGAAAGTTTATACCAGAATATGACACAACTTGATTCTCATTTTTTCCCCTTTCCCCCTGCCCTGCAACCCTCTACCCCCTGTATACATAATCTTTGTTTCCTTTTTTCTTTATTATTACCACATTAATTTTCCCTTTATTTACCCCCACACTCTTCGCTTTTAAATATTTTCTATTTCACAATATCCACTATACATACTACAACTTATTTACAACTTCATTTTCTCATACCAGAGAAAAGATATGATATTTACACATCTGTGATCTGTCAAACCAGTTTCTTATACTGATTATCCTTGCTAAAACAATTGGTGTGACAATGACCATATGTACTCGGCAAATAGACCTACATCTGTGACAATTCCATTTCTGAAATCCCACCTGAGAGAACTGAGCCCTTGCACTCAGCCAGTGCAAAGAAAGAAGGTGGAACTTCCAGGCCCAGTATTGATTCAGGGGACAGAGAAAGCCAATTCTATAGAAATCTCCTAGGCAACTTAAAAACACAAGAAATTTAGATGAACCTAGGTAAAATAAAAACTAGTGGCGTGTTATTAGAACAAAAATAAGAAAAATCTCCCACAGTATTCTCTAGGTTCCTCAGTATTTAATATATTTTTTTCAAAATAAATTTTTGCACTTTATTTTGGACAAATTGAAATATTTGAAACGAAGTTGTACATTTGCCTCATCTTTGACAAAGGATCCAAACACCCTCAATAGAGGAAAGATAACCTCTTTTAAAAATGGTGTTGTATAGATCTGGGGAATTAGCTCAGTGGCATTGTACCAGCCTTGCAAGTACAAGGTCACGAGTTTGACCCTAGTATCAGCCAAAAAAAAAAAAAGGAACCATACTAAGAATGGTGCTGGAAAAACTAGGTTCCAACTTGCCACATATTAAAACTAGACCCACATCTTTCACCATGCACTACACTCAAATGGAAGTGGTTCAAAGATCTAAATATTAAAACAGAAACACTAAAGCAGCTTAAACATAGATTAGAAAGAACTCTTGAAGACATTGGCATGGGAAAAAGAATTTATGATCAGAACCTCAGTAGTGTGTGAACTAGCACAAGGGATCAACAACTGGGATCTCATTTCATTAAAAAGCTTCTGCACAAGAGAAACCAACAATGGGGCAAAAAGACAATGTGGGAAAAAAAATTTTACCAGCTGCTCCTCAGACAAAGGACTACCATCTAGAATATAGAAAGAACCTTAAAAAAAATCAGACCACCCAAATTTAAAGATTCAATTAAAAAATGAGCATCTGTAGTGAAGTGAGCAGACATTTTTCAGATGAAGAAATGGAAATAGCAAATAAACATGAAAAGATGTTCAGCATCACTGGCCATTTGGGTGATGCAAATGAAAACAACACTGAGATTTCATCTCACTCCAGAAAGAAGGGTAACACCAGTAACAAATGCTGACAAGACTGTAGGGAGAAAGGAACCCTTCTCCACTGTTGGAGGGAGAATGTGAGCTGGTGCAACCACTATGAAAATTAATGTGGAGATTCCTTAAAAACTAACATTAGAGGTCCCTTTTGATCCAGCTATCCCCTTTCTGGGAATGTTTCCAAAAGAATTGAAAGTATTGTACCACAGCAATATATGCATACTCATGTTTATAACAGCATGATTCGTAATAACTAAATCTTGGAAGCCCAAGTGCCCATCAACTGAGGACTGGATAAAAAAAATGTAGTTTTTTTTTTATATAATGAAATACTACTTAGTCATAAAGAAAAATAAACTAGAGACATTTATAACTAAATGGGGGGACATTATGGCCATACTCTTGAGTAAAATAAATAAGGTACATATATGTAAATACTAAATTTCTCTGTTGTGAGCAAATTTAAATGTCAATGAGGACCAAAATGTATGATAGATACTGTAAAATAGGGAGAAAAGATTCAAAGAGGAAGGAGAACTAAGAAGGGTATGTCGGGTAAAGAAAATAAGGGAAAGTAAAAAAACAAAGAAGGAAAAAGGAGGAGGGTCTGAAGAGTGGGCAGGGGAATGGGAAAAAATGAGAACCACCATACATCCTTACAGGCACAAATTCTCAGTGATGAATGTGATCATAATGTATATCTCAAGTGTACCAATACACTTAGTGAACACAATTTTTAAAAAGTTGTCTGTGTATTATGAACCCCACTGGATGGTACTGGCACTGTGCTGTGTGGTCTTTCATCTAATTTCCACCCCAATCTCAGCAGGTGGATTGTTGACCCCCTTTAAACAGAGAAGGCTCAGTTCATCACAGGCCACACCACAAGGGCCAGAGTGGGGTTTAGCTCAAGTCCCTCTGTCCCAGAAGAGATTCGATACAGCACAATGGAGCCAAGACTACCTCAGCTGAGTACTACAAAAAACCCACCATGTCTCAGGTGAGTACCATATGGGAGTAAGTTAGCCATGCTTTAATTTTTTTGTGATCATCCTGACACATATGCATACATTCATGTGCAGATTTTATATACACATTACAGATGACAATCAGTGGTCTACCACTGTTCAATTTCTCGAGTAAATGATGTTAAGGTAGGATTTTCTAAATGATCTGCACTTCCAGATGGTTGAAATTAAAATGCAAGTTTTTATGTTTAAAATCAGTCTTAATGCTCTATCATTAATTTATTACCCTATTATTTTTTTTTGTTTTGTTTTGAGATAGGATCTCACTTTTGTAGTTCAGACTGGCCCTGAGCTCAGCCTCAAACTCACAGCAATCCCCCTGCCTTTGCATCCCAAGGGTTAGGATTACAGGCCTGAGCCACCACACCCTGCACATGAGTCCTCATGCCCAGTATTATTGTATGTGGCTACCAGGGATCAAACCCGGGCCCCTGAGCTTGCAAGGCAGGCACCAAAACCACTGAGCTAATTCCTTGGCCCACCCATCACCATTTTTCATGTAGGATTTTTTAAGGCATTAATTCTTAATGTCTTATTCTTAACTTGAGACCAGTCACTCAGTTATGAGTATCCATGTTGAAGATGTTCTGAAGATATAACTGTGAAGGGCAAAAATGACCTTTGGAGCCAAATCCCTATTCAAAACAGAATTTTTCCAGGGTTTTATTCTTCCATTTGCTGCTAATACCTGATTCTGTACAGGACAGAGAGCAGAGGAGAACCACAGCAATTCTTTCACCAAGTTTAATGCTATAATTTTTAAAGAAAAAAGTTCATAATTCCTGATTCTTTGTCATTATTCACTTACCTCCTAGAAATAAGTGGAATCACATAATATTTGTTTTCAATTAATTAAGAAAAAAATTTCAGATTCAGTGAACTGTTGATTGATTGATGGCACAGGGCTTGTGAGGAAACCTCAAGGCTGGAGGCTCTCCCACCTCAACAAGTAGGAGAGGACTCAGGTACATGGTAAGGACTGAGGAAAGGTGTTATGGGTGGACATTCTTTATTCCTTGGGCTTCCCCATGTAAATATAAAACATGTTCTAGATGTGGAGTCCAAACCTTAGGCTTCCCTGTGGCCCCGCCAGTCAACACTCAGTTCTGTCTGCTCTTTCTCTTGTATCCCCCATGGGATGCCACGTTGGTGTGTTTTTCATGCCAGTAGCACCACCACTCCATGCCTTGAGATTCTTCTGCTCAAGACCAGCTCCTTGTGACATCGTGCGGCTTCCTCCAAGGTTTTTATCACTTTCTTACTCAAAAAGCAAGAGAAATAAGCATGATGGGTAAGTGACCATGCTCCCTCAAATTCTAGAAGGGTCAGTGAGCCATTGCTGCTGACATAATCAGTTCAGTCCAGTACCCTGGCAGGAGCCGAGGATACTTGTCTTCTCCTCTAGTGACTGGCAGGATGGGCCTATTTTTCTGCCTGCCCATTGTCACCCTTTTTCTCAGATTCTGACAAGCTCTCTTCTCCCATGCACAGGTCACATAGACATCTGGCCTGGATACTACAGTACAACACATCATGCGTATTTTAATGACACCATTCAGAGAATATCTTATTTCAGATCCTTTCCCATCTTATTCTTGAACATCATTCAGACTTTCTTTTGAGTTCAGTCCACTCACGAGCACCTACCTTACCTGCCATCACGAACCAAGTTCTAATATGCCTGGCTTCCTTGGGTAGCACTTCTGAGGGACACACACATGCTAATTTGTTTCAGTAAAAGAGAACTGTGGGTGCCAGAGTTCCTGAAAGAAAACTGCAATTTTAAACAAATGAGCTCCAGGTAAACTTAATAGATGATCTGTAGCATAAGTCAGCCTTGTGGGAACTTAATCAGAAACGGAACTATAGAAGGTGCGCCCTGGAGAGTAAATTACTAAACTATGTTTGAATTAATGGTGTTCTAGTCACTTTGGATATTTGTTTACACAGGGGATTGTTTGATGATTCTTATGAATTTTTGGCAAATGCTTTACAACCAAGCTATATCCCAAGACTGATACTGATCTATTTTAACTTTCTCCCCAGCAGTAGTACTGGGAGGAAATATGTGATCTCCGCACTCTTCAGTAGACACATAGTTAGTTTCTTCCTCTCAACCAAAGGCCTGATTTTCTCTCCTAAAAATAAAAGTATCCTTGAGAACTAGCATGAACCAATAGTAAACCAACAGGTTTAGATATTGCAGAAAATTACAACGGCAAATTACTTTTTCATTGTAAAAGCTGTTTTTAAAATACCTGTGAAATGTTTCTGAGCGCTAATTACACATTGTGGGCTCAAATTTTTTGTATTTTATGAGAAGGAAGATATACTTAAAACAGGTATTTGACCTTCTATTCTGCCAGGCTTCTCCAGCTCTTATTAAGATGTAAAAGTTTAGCAGTTGTTTCTAACAACGTTATACTTTGGAAAAACTGAACAATATTCAGGAAGTGGGAAATCTCATTTACTTATTAAAAGGCACTTTTACTAACTGTGGCACTTTTCCCATGTAATTATGGAGGAGGAGTTCAGTGATTTCAAGCACTCTACAGAGGTGACTCCTGCAGGAGAAGGAGGTGGCACAGATGAGGACTGGCCACTGAGTGCTCAACAGGCCAAAGCTGACCACTGCTTGGTTTTCTACAGTGCTACAGCTTCAGATGGGTTTCACCACTTGAAATGGTTGGGAGAAAAGTGAAAACAGCACTTTATGACTTAGGAAAATTCTGTGACGTTCGCGTTTTAGTGTTTATCAGTAAGTTGGTTTTTTTTTTTTTTTTTTTTTTGAGACAGGGTCTCACTTTGTAGTTCAAGCTGGCCCTGAGCTCAGCCTCAAACTCATTTCACAGCAATCCTCCTGCCTCTGCCTCCTAAATGTTGGGATTACAGGCATGAATCACCACACCAGGCACAGTAGTATGTGGTACTCATTGTTGGGGTGTCTCCACACCCAGTATTGTATATGATCACCGGGAATCGGAACCCAGGTCCTTGAGCTTGCAAGAGATGCACCAGAACCAGTGAGCTAAATCCCCAGCCCTATCAGTAAGGTTTTACTGAGACACAGACTTCCCTGTTTGTAGATCATTTCGCTGCTTCTGTAGTACCTGTGCAGCTGAATAGATACTGAAAGCCCACCATTCATTTACTTTGTGAGTCTTCATAGAAAAAAAATGACTAAGCTCACAGAGTGTGTGATTTCTAGGGTCTCTTTCAATTTAAAGGTGTTAAGAACTTCTTTAGGTAAGTAAGATTTCACTCTAGAGAGTACAGTAGCTTGTTGATGTCCTGACAGCTTCGGTGTCATCAACATTTTCCACAGAGTAAAAATGAATACCCATTGATTCACAGAATATCTAACCCAAGGGCCAGGGATTTAGCTCAGTGGTTCCAGCGGTACCTGTCTTGCAAGCGCCAAGGACCCAAGTTCAGTCCCCGATAACCACATAACAATACTGGGCGTGGAGACTCACCCCAACAGTAATCAGTACCACATACCACAGTGCCGGGTGTGGTGGCTCACGCCTGTAATCCCAGCACTCGGGAGGCAGAAGCAGGAGGATTGCTGTGATTTGAGTTCGAGGCTGAGCTCAGAGCCAGCCTGAACTACAAAGCGAGACCCTGTCTCAAAAAACCTAAAAAAAAAAAAAAAAAAAAGAATATCTAACCTGCCTAAACATGGACAACTTTTTGTGGTGCTCTTGGGTGTAGAGAATAGTATTTATGATTTTTAGTAATCATGCACTATTAACAAACTTAGTTGGCCACCTAAACAAATTGGCAAATACAATGGAATTTTTTTAAAAAACCAACTCCCATAGGAATACACACCATAAAATATTTATTAAAAACTAAAATGATTTTCTCCTACCTTTGGTTATTAAAAAGTTTTGATTATCTTGTTGAAATCATTTGCCAATAATGGTTTAATATATTCAGTCATGAGATAGATGACAGAATAGTTGATAGAAATATAAATGTGTAAGAGACCATATCTTACAACAATTGTTTTCATTACAAATCTTGGTTTTTCTAGCAATTAGGAATTTACTTGTACACACTAAACACTTTCTATAAGTAAACAACACACAAATGAATTCATTTGAATTTGGTAATTCAGAACACTGGTAATGAATACAGTCTTTGATGAGGCTAGAAAGAGAAAAAATGAACTATTGCAGAGGAAAGGCAGTATCTCATTGAAATACTTTTCTCTTGTCTTAATAGTCACTACTGCTTGAAAAATGACCCATTTTGATAATGAAAGTATTAAAAAAAAAACCGTAATTTACAAAGTAATTCATGCCCAAGGTTTAAATTTCACCCCACATCTCAATTCATGACTGAGAAGCTACACTAAGAAACTTTATAACACATTTCTTTAAACTTTTATACTTAAAATAAGAAAATGTCTTATCAGATCTAGGTAGAAATACTGATGTTCATTTATAGCTACAGTAACTGCCCTTGGCACTATAAGGACAAGGACTCTGAAATGCCAAGATACCACATGGCAAAATGAAAGGTAACTAACTCAGAGAAGTAGCAGGAGACAGTTTATGATTTCAATGTAAAAAAATCTCATTACTTCTCAGATGTCACTGTAAAGCCAGAATACTAAGATACCATCAAGAAGGGGATGGTTTGATTACTATACCATCCCGTACTTCAAAATTAAAATAATCCCAGAATCCTGAAATGTGCACCTTCACTAACTATACAATTTCTTTCAGTCTCTTTTTAATGTAGAAAATCATTTTGTAGTAAGACTTCTACACAAGATTTTAAAAAGCACAAAATAGCGCCCCCAAAAAAGCACAAAAATAGACACTATATATATATATATATATTTACAGCAAAACTAAGATGTGCCTGTGGAATATTGAGATTGATGACTAATCTCCCAAAGTTCAAACAAGTTTCTTTTTATAATAATTGTCTTATTTACATTTTCCCTTCAACTTTATTTTTAAAAAGTGGCCCAGGACAAAGGGAATTAACAGGTATTTCTACTCGTATAGTTAAAAACAGAAAAATAATGATGACATAATAAAATCCCTTAATCTATCAGTTTATAAAATCCTGACAACCACACCTCAAGGGCACTTAAGGGCTCAAGCATTTGGCACCTACACAGGCAGCAACTCCTGCAGATATTGTTTTGCATCAAGAATCAGTGATACACTGAATGAAACATACCCAGAAATGCTAATTTGGAGATGTTTTCATATATCTGAGGGGCAAATGAAGCCATCCAAAAGAACTGTGCCGTGATTACTACCAACAGGTACAGTTTTGCACCTCAGGAACCCAGCCCCGTTCTCTCCAGTCTTGTGAAAAAAGCAGCGGGTGACCTGGGCGCTATACCGTCACTGCAGGATACATCTTCTGTTCACTGCTGGTGTGGGGGAAGGAGGGTTGGATCTGCCGGTAGCCAGACTGCAGGCCGTCCATGAAGGGGGGCACTGGTGTCATGGGCACAGCGTCGTGCTGTACCGTGTACCCTACGTAAGGTGGGTGCAGGTACTGCCCTTGATGTGGCACAATCTGGGTGGCCTGCTGACAGTTCAGCACGGAGAAATTCGTGGGCATGTTGACATACACATTGTTCATAGTTCCCTCGGGCAAGCAACAGTTGGTCTGCGACCTGGTTGGAGGCGCCCGGGCCCCTGAGTTGGCACTGGAGCTGGAACTGGCAGCTGTGCTGGACTGGCGGGAGGATGAGCCCCGAGAAGTGCTGGCACTGGGGATCATGGGGATGGTCTCCATCAAGCGGTTCCCCCCTGGGGCTCTGCTCTGCTGGGGCTCCTGCTTCGGCCGGAGGCATCTGCAACAACAGGCAGCCACGAGGGACCCCAAGATGATAAAGGCAACAAACACGGAGCCAACGATGAGGAATGGCACGTAGATGGGGACTGAAGAGAAGGCCAGAAACACAAGATTATGAATTACTTTAAGTGACCACAGGTAAATGAGCACACTGAGAGCTAGAATCACAGGCACCACCTGGCCACCTGGCTTGTTCGCATCAACAGTGTCTTTTTAAGATGCACGATACTTTATCTATTGCTGAGAAAAGGCCCAAGGCACATCAGCCCGCAGAAGCTAAACTGTTACTATTCACCATTCCATTCACTTACTGCGATGACAGGGACAAATACAAAATACTGGGGTAATAGCAAAATATGGGGTTAATGTCTTAAAACTGCTATGGTTCTAACCTATGTACAATAACTGAACTGCTCTAGTTGAAAATTCCCGAATCTATAGAGTAACAACGACTTTCAGTTACTTAGTTTCTTTTTTTCCAGGATGTCTTTTACCTTCCTTGTAAATTTCTCTTTGCCATTTATAAGCAAGTTCTTTTTTTAATGGACAGATAAATCAATAATTTAACGAGACTCTGAGATGCTACAGTTTCCTTAGAGGGTATAAAGTAGAGGAGACTGAAGAAGGGAAAAAATAAAAACCCTCCACAAATCCAGAAAGTTGGTAACAGAGAATCTGAGAGTAGAATAGTGGTTTCCGGAGCCTAGGAGAGCCAGTAGGGAGGTAGGGATAGGAAGTCTCTGGTACTAAGTTACAAGGCGCCGAGAGCACTTAAGTTCTGGTGTCCTGAGGACAGCAACGTGAATACAGTTCAGAATGTATCCACCATAAATAAATTATGTTTAAGGTAATGGATATATTACTTACCCTGTATTGATCATAGTCAATTGATCTATTCATCAAACCATCACATCGCTATCTGTAATTATGTCTAATAACTGTGTGTCTGTCAAAAAATAAACACATGAGCAAAAACTCTCAGGCCCTTTTGCCTAGCCTTCAGAATGGTTCTTGGAAGGGGCATCCTGCCCTCGGACGGAAAGTAAAGTACACAGTGATGGGAAGTTAGACTGAGAGCAAGTGCCAAGAGTGACAGCACACTCGCTCCATGGAGTGGTCCCACAAGAACCAGAGGCCGTGCAGGAAGACTGCACAAACAGTAGGGGGCTGACAGTGCAGGTGTGCCCAGAGCTGTGTGAGCAGAACTACGGAGCAAAGTCTGAGTGTAGAAAGCCAGGGCCATTGCACTGGGCAAGCAGGGTTTATTCTGAAAAATAAAATGCAAACATAAAAACCTTACACTGACATCAGTAGTGAACTTCATTTTTAAAATATTTTCTTAAGAAGATTTTGGGAGCCACAGGGATGTTACCACCAAGCTCTAGAATATAGACACGGACATTTAGGTAGAGACAAACAAAGGAGCCCCGCAGAAAGCCTGAGTCACTGCTATGAAATTCCACCGGACTTTAAGAACCTATCTTGTTTTCTGGCATGTTCCACAGATCCTATTTTTCCTTGATTTTTCTCCTTGTTATTAAAGATGGAACTTGCATTGAGGGCAAGCTACCCAAGCACACAACTGCTGAGATGCAGCCCGCCCTCCCTGACTATCTGGTCGGCACAGGGACTCGGCTGGGTCCTGGCACTCAGATGGGACAGCATTTTAGGAAGGAGCCTGTCCCTCTGAGCACCAAGTTGCTGATACTGACTGTCCTCCAGAGCTGTCTGCTTTCTTAATGATGCTCCTTTGACTGACTGTTCTGGAGTGTGGGTTTTTGGAATCACAGAGAGAAATCATGGCTCATAAGCAAAACAGCTTTAGGTAGGTATATCTCTCTATATAGATGTCTCTCTATATAGCACCTCAGTGGCAGGTAGAAACTGCTTCGGTCCACAGCATCGCTGGCCCCACAGCACCTCACTCTAATTATGCTATTATGATTACAGGTAAACTAGGGAGGACTGGAACCACGGACGCAGGCTTTTTACTACACATGCTCCAAATATTTCATTCTCTAAGGTATCAGCCCCCAATTTGTACTTAATAGGTTTTAAAAAAGAGAAAAAGGTTTTGCCCCTAACACTACAGCAAAAGCTAGCTGACAGCCGTCTCAGTCTGTGTAATGAGTGCAGGGAAGAAATTACTGTTCTCTTTCCAGGATTTTTAATTGGAAGTGTAAATAACTACACAGGAGTAAAGAATGCAGTGCTACTCTAAGCCCCGCCCCCAGCCCGCAGGATTAATTAGGCATGTAGTCCTTCACTGCAGGAGCCTTGTGAAAGGGTATTTAAGGAAAAGGTTTTAAAAGCAGAATGAAGATGGCACCCACATACAACACAAGCATCGTAAGTGTGCTGCCGACTTGGTTCGTCCAAAGCCATCCCAACTTTTTAGAGGTCATTAATGAGCCCAACTTAACAGACGTCTGAATGTAGCAGTTTGGGCACTGGTTGATATCTCCAGGCTTTTTTCAGAGGCCACACACTCCGCAAGGCTGTTGGCATTTTAAGATGGCACCTTCACCAAAATTCCAGAGTTCTCTCTCCTGATTCAAAGCTGCACAGTGGGCGTGGCATGCTAATAAAATGCTTGACTACAAAGAGAATAGCAGTGGAAAATGCTGTCTCTTACTAGGCCCCAGAGACAGTTCTATAAACACAGAAATCACGAGATGTCAGCTCCAAGCCAGGGCTCAAGGTGCTGGGAAAAAGTCACCTACTTACTTAACTAATAGTGGCAGGAAAAGAGGATACCCCTCTAGGACAGGCTTGCATTTACTTCTACCTTTCCCCATCCTCTAACACCCACCCCCCCACACACACACAGAGGCAGTAAAGACTCTGCAGGGGATGCAGTCTGGGAAGGTTTTGAAGGGCGGGGGAAATACAACCTAGCAATATTTTTCACGAGTTTATTTTCCAACTATAGCTTTCACATTTTAGAAAATATGCAATTAAAAAAAAAATCAAAGCCACCAAGGGCAAGGTAGGTTGCGGCTCCGATGTCACGCTTACTAAATCTAACCTGGCGACGATCACAGTCCAAAAATTCCAGGTTTGAAGAGGGGCAGCCCACGCGGCCAGGAGGGATGAATCTCCTAGGATCTGACAGAGCCCATCACTCCCGAGAAAGCCCCTCCGGAGCTGCGGGCCTTCCGAAGAGCATTTCAGGAAGCGAACAAGTCAGGCTGCCGCGGGGTGGGGCGCGCTTGCCTTGCCTTCGGCTACCTCCAGAAGTTAAGCGGAGGCAAGGGACGCAAGAGGGGCAGAGGGCCCTAAACAAGGAATCGTGGAGCTTTCTGTGGCCCACGCTGTCCTAGTGGTTTTTTTTTTTTTTTTAAATCCAATCTATGCCACCTTTTAGCTGTCAGATGGGGAAAGTGAGCCTAGGGTTAGTGAATTGGTACCCCACTTCGCACAAAGTAGTGAATGGGAAAGATAAAGTTTTTATCTCCTAGCCAGAGGCCCTTTCCTGAAATCTCCGCGCTCCCAATTTCTTCTCCCTCCAGCCTCCCAGGTTTGTGCTGCCCAAACAAAAACAACCATCCTCCCCTTCAGCCCAGCGTCCTGAGTCACCCTACCTGCCGAGCCGTCAGGGCCGTCTTTCTCCCCGCGGCCAGGCTCGCTCGCGCCCTGCTGGTGGTCGTTGTCGCAGCCACCCTGGTCCAGGCGCGCCTCAGCGCTGGAGCAGCAGTAGCGCAACGCGCAGCTGCCGCAGCAGATGGTGGCATCGCTGCCGTCGAAGCGCTCCGGGCACTGGAAGCCGATGCGCCAGACGCCCTGTGCGTCGAGCCAGCCGTGGCAGTACTCGCCGCTGGCCTGCGCCCCCGCCGCCAGGACGGCAGCCAGCAGCAGCGGCAGGAGCAAGGCGGCAGTGCGGGAAGGGGCGGGGGGCGCGCGGTGTGCGCCCCACATGGCACGACGCGGAACTGTCTTGACGATCCCCGGACTCTTCGCTGACTGACCCTTGCGCGACACTTAACGCACGGGACACTCCTCTCCGCCTCGACGTCCAGGAGCCACAGACGCCAGGCTCGGGGACTCTCCTAAGTCATGCCCTTCCTCTGTCTGGTCCTCCGGTTCGCCTTCGCAGAGCAGTCTCGGACGGACCTTGCTTCCGGGTGCGAGGTCAGGGCGCCTCCGGGGCTGCCGTCTCGCAGCCGGCGGAGTCTTCACCCGCGCTGGGACTCACCCCGCGCATCCCCGAGCTCGCTAGAATGAGTGACTGTTGGACGAACCGCTGCCGATCTGGACCCAAGTAGTTGCAGGAGGGGCTCACCCTCCGGGTCCCGCGCGCAAACGGGGCGCGTCTCTCCTTTTTTTATTCTGCTCTCCAGCGGGAAGAAGCAGAGCGGCAGGCGGGCAGGGCGTACAGGACTCCGGACAGCAAGTGCAGTGGCCGGCCGAGCTCAGCCTCCCGGGGTCCCAGCACGGTCCCCATGGCTCCGGCTGAGCGCACTAGCGGCTCTCGAGGTGCAGCGGCAAAGTTCTGCTCCGCGGGGCCGGTGGTCACTACTCCTGTGCACGCCGCCCGATCAGGTCCAAGATGCAGGCGAAGGTCTCCGGAGCCTGCTGGGGCGGCGACGGCCGCGATCGCTGCTGGGCGCCGGTCTGGGGCAGCGCCGGTCCCCGGCGGCAGGCGGTCCCACGGTCCCACTGCGCCGAGCGCTCTCCCTCTGTCCGTTGCTGGTGCGCCTGAGGAGGTGCACTCTGCTGGGACCCTCCCACGGAAGTTTCGGCCCTCGGGGTTACCAGGCGGCCGGCGCTCGTACTCTCGCCATGCCGGGTGCGAGGCCAACTCGGACTCCGCCTGCTTAGCGCCGCGCTGCGCTCTTAAGGGGACCGGCCTCCCGGCGCGCATGCGTGCTGCGATCTCTCCCCCGCCGAGACTCCCGGGACGCCCGGCAGCAGCTCTCTCCTGAGAGCCTGGAGGTGTGGCGTGAGCAGGCGCCGCCGGCGAGGAGGGGCGCTGGAGGAAACACTAAACCAATCCAGGCCTTGCCAGCGCAGTAACAGTCATGATAACAGGAGCGAACTACACTAGGTTTGATTCTCAGAACTTCGCAAAGAGTTAGGAGGCTTTCCGTTTCACACATGAAGTCGCTCCTCTTCCAGCTCTGGAGTCTTGGCCGCCTGGGACCCAGGCCAGAGAGGAAGAGCTCAGGACTCGGCCAGTGTTCGCCACACTTGACCTGGTGGGTTGAGGCTTCGGCGAAGTCAGGAGGGGCATCCCAGATTTTGCCACAGTCTGACTGGTGGCCCTTCAGCTTTTCCCGTAGTTAGGTGGGGCAGTATTTAAGATTCTCGCATTGTGATGCATCCTCAGACAGAACCCTGCTGAGATTCCGACACATCTGCAATTCAGCTTCGGGGAAGGAGAAATTCATAGCTGTTCTCTAGAGGAAGCTGAAAAACAGGTGCCAGCGCTATTAACGCAGCAACGAGTATTTTTAAAGGAACTGCTGCTTCTTCCCACGGGGTCAAAGAGGCAGTGGATCTGAATTCTAGGCCCAGCCCTACCAGAAAGAATCACTACAGTGTTGCTGTCGCTGGATTGTTTCTTCATCTAAAAAGTGGGGGTAGGATTAGAACACCAGGTCTCTTCTAAGTCCACAACCGTAGCTGGAGCCCAAAGCAATGTGATGCCCAGCAGAAATACTCGCTCAGAGTTCTCTACCGTTCAACAGCCCCAAAGTTTTGAATATACTCCTTTCCCCAGTGCAGTTGCCTGAGTAAATACTACAGTTATCTTTGATTACGAATAAGGAGACGATTCAGAATAAGCACTTGTGTTATTTCTTGATCCTAGGACACAGAAGTTGCATTCAAAGGGCTGCGGGTCTAGTCTTAGAATGTGATAAGGCCAGGACTCTGTTTTCTCTTACAGTAATTCAAGGCAGTCCTCTGTTTACCATCGGGAGCTGGGGGTGGTGGTAGCTGGCATCCCAGTATTCTAGGAGGCCAAGGCAAGTAAAATTGAAAATTTGACCCCAGTTTGAACAACTTAGTGAAACAGTGTCTCAAAAAAAAGTGTTGATGGGTGGCTCAGTGTAAAGGTTCTGAGCTCAACTCCTAGAACAAAAGAACGACAAAAATGATCTTTTCCGAAAAAGCCACACAGTGAGCACACACACTGGGTACTTAATGGGAAGTCTCCAACATTCTTCTCCCACTCACCTCAGCAAAATCAAATCACTATTCCAATGGCTGGGGAGATAGCACAGTATAGAGCAATTGCCTAGAATCACAAGGCTCTGGGTTTAAGTCCTAGCCCAGCAAAGAAAAAACGCAGCTGAAGCTGCTTCCACTTCCCTAAGAAATGCCTCATTCTTTCCACATTCTTGATCTCCAAGTATTGCAGTTTATTTCCTTGCAAGATTCTTGTTTGTTTTGTGTTTTTAACCATAGAAAATTATGTTTTTAAATGGACATTTCACCGACTTTTGTTAAGCTGATAAATTAACAAAATGTCCACATCAATGAATTACTCATTCTCTAAATACCTGCTAAGCACCAACAGTGAATTAATTGTGTTCTGTGTTCCGTACTGGGAACTCAACAGGCATTCCAGACAGGGTGGCCATTTCCCTCCAACAGAATAGGAAGACAAAGAATTAAATAAACTAAGGTGAAACAAAGCAGAATACAAGTGATGAGTAGTGATATACGGGGCCAATTTACATTTATAGTCTGGGCTTAGAGTCCCGGAAAGCCCAGGAAAACCATCAGAGAGCTGATCCTTCCGATTAGGCCAAGAGAAGCCAAGGGGAGAGTCAGCTTTTTGAATGTGAATCATTTTTTGTTTTAGGAGATACTGGGAGGTTACATTTACTGAGGGCTTTCTGTGTTTCCTGCACTGTGCCAGGAGTTTCTCAGGCAGAGTTCTCTTTAATCCTCACAGCAGCCCTGTAATGAAGACATAATTACTGTCCTCATTTAACTAGTGAGAATAATTTTCCCATCCACATGCAGGGTGGCGTACTGCCTGGGCTGCACTCGATTCTACTTGACTCCAGAGCCAGCCCACACAGCTCCTCACCACAGTGTGTACTGCAGGAAGGCCAGACGCGACTCTGAGCTGTGCACTAGTCCCTGGGAGCTTAGGTACATCTCCCTAAGGTAGGATAAATTGATTTATATGGTGTTCTGAGGGTTGATACTTTAATATTTCTCTTCAAAAACTTGATGCAAGGGGTTTTTACTAAGCCCTTCCACTATCCACTTACCCAAGGCAGTACAAGTTTGTAATGTTATTTGTAAAAGAAAGACACTGCTGAGCTTTTCATGTTGGAGTTGACTGGATGACCTGGTAATGTCTCTGTGCAAATGAAATGCTTTTCCCAAATAATCTACAATTTAGTCTCTAATTGGAGAAGTTGGAAGCGTGGAACTGGGAACAAACTCTTCCTCTTTTTTATTACCACATGTCAATTTCTCCCTAAAAGCTAAGGAAATGCCTGAAACAATTAACTGTCTGATAGTGAATCATCTTCTGTGATAAAAATTTCTTCCATCTCTTCTCTGACTTATTTTATTTTTTTAAAAAATATTTAGTGTTTTACTTTGAACATGTAGAAAATACATTGTTAGGGGCCAGGGCTATAGCTCAGTGGTTCCGGCCCCTGTCTTGCAAGCACAAGGGCCGAGGTTCGATCCCCAGTAACCACATAACAATACTGGGCGTGGAGACTCACCCCAGCAGCAGTCAGTACCACATCCCACAGGGCCGGGCGTGGTGGCTCACAACTGTAATCCCAGCACTCGGGAGGCAGAGGCAGGAGGACTGCTGTGAGGTGAGTTGGAGGCTGAGCTCAGGGCCAGCCTGAACCACAAAGCGAGACCCTGTCTCAAGAAAACCTGAAAAAAAAAAAAAAAAAAAGAAAAGAAAAAAGAAAATATGTTGTTAATTACTTATGACCCTATCTCTGGGAGGTGCTACTAGTCAGTGTTAAAAGATGGGCTTGTTCCTTCCAGAGGAAATAAATGTCGTCATTGTTCTTAACAGACAGCCTATTTTATTAGTCTCTTCTGAGAAACTGCTATAAACCTAACATTTAGGTCCCATAGGTAGTAGCCGTAATAATTTATTATATTATAATCAAAACTAAATGTCAGACCCCTGGCCAAAATATATTTAAACACATGAGAAAGTACATCCCTTCTCTTGAAAAATAGAATTTTATAGCCATTAAAACATATTTTCAGGCTATTTTGCCTTTTAAGAAGTGCATATAAAATCAAATTGACTTGAAAGCAAACTTTAGACATCTTCACTCATACAAGTCACAGCCCAGATATCTTTAGCAATGACTCGCTATAACTTTACTAACTGGAATTTTTACAAATCATATGGCAGTAACCATACTTCATTTGGCTGGTGCTTCTAAAAGCTGTACACTGTCATGTCTCTCTGCAGATTTCAGCAAGAGGTTTTTGCCAGCCTCATACCCATCAGCCATCTCCATAGGTTCATTCATGTTATCCCTTTTCCGTAAGTAAGAGCAGTATTGAAAACTCATACTTAGAGGCTGGGGATTTAGCTCAGTGGTTCCAGCACCTGCCTAACAAGTACAATGTCCTGAATTCAATCACCAGTCTGGGAAAAAGAAAAGAAAAAAGAAAAGATTCATACTTCATTTGTGAAAAGTTACTTTAAATTAAAATATCATTGTCACCAATTAAGACTTCAAACCCAAACAAATATATTAATTTATGTTTCTTTTAAGTTTGTCTAATGATTGAGCTTATCTGAAATAAAAATTATCATAACTTTTTGGGAAAATTGTTCTTGTTGCTTTAAAACTCTTCACTATCTTTCATCTTCCTTTTTTTTCTTATGAATAATGTATTTAATTCCAGAAAAATAATTTTCATATTTTTAATTTTTTTTCTTATCTGCCATACATTTTAAACATCTGACATCCCTTTTTCCCAATCCTTACATCTTACCCCATTGTTTTATTTGGCTCCTATTTTGATGTTTATAGTGTCGCTTTTGCTTTTTTGGAAATATGAGGTACGTGCTTTTTTTCCCCAGCACCAGAAAAATAAAAAGAAAAATTAATCTTGGACTTTTAATATTGCCTTCAAAACAAGGATAAACAAAAATCAACATATGAGGTCAAAGACTACAGCACACACAGTGTCTGCAAAGAATACGTGTAGTGAATCTACTGTGCAGAACAGGTAAAAAACTCAACAATAAGAAGGCCACTCAGTTATAACTTGAAATGACATTTGTCCAAAGAGAGGCCAACAATCACATGAAAAGACATTCACCGTTCCGTTGGCATTAGGGGACTGCAGCAAACCCCCTTACTCAGATGATAATAATACCCGTGATAATGGGGAATAATGCTGGAGAGAAGGTGAAGCTGGCATCCTCAAAGACTGTAAAGTGGTTCTGCCACAGTGCAAGAAGACTTCAACAGTATTTCAGAAAGCTAGACTGAGTTATTCTGTGACCTCACAATTCCACTCCTTGGTACATATAACCAGAAGGGTGGAAAACATGTCCACACTAGAACTGCTACACAGATGGTCATGGTGGCACTGGTTACAATAGCAAATAGCTAGAGACAACTGAAATATCTGTCAACTGATTAATGCATAGACAAAATTCAGTGCATCCATACAATGGAATATTACCCAGCCATAAAAGGAAAGAAGCATAAATACTGTGCACGGTACCACAACACCAAACCCTGAAAAAGCTGTACTAAGTGAAAGAAGCCAGATATATAAATATATACAGTAAGATTTCAATTTTATGAAATGTTTAGAATAGGAACACTCATTAAGACAAGAAATAGGTTAGCTATTAGGGATTGTGGGGAGGAAAAATGGTTGCTTAATAGATCTGGAATTTTCTTTAGAGTTGAAAATACTCAAATTCCATAGTGATGATAGTTTCTCACATTTGGGAGTGTTGTAGATATTACTGAAGGTACATTTTATATTTTATCTGGTTTACTATTTTGAGGCTATAGGAAAAACATAGTTTCTTATACTTTCACGACAAAGAATTGTTTTGTGGTGTCATGTATGTGGAGTTGTTCCCTACAATACGCAAATGTCCCTTGGCTGCAGACCCAGCTGGATATCTTCTAACTCAATACAATTCCAACACTGTCCACCCAGGTAGAGCATCACACCCCACATACAAATCTATAATAATTTAATAACAATATAGTTTGAGTTTTACAATTGCTGATAGTAGAATGAAATAAGTATGGTTGTGTATTACAATAAAATTGCCAGCATTGATACTTTTGTGTTTGAGGACCATTATTAAATAAAATGAGGATTACTTGAACATAAGAACTGCCTATCAAGATCACTGATCAGATAACCCAGATGGTTCCTAAGTGACTAATGGCAGGGTCCAGTACATAGCCTGGATATCCTGGCCACAGGCATGATTGGTGCTCTGTGTTGGATGGAGCAGGAAAGCGTGAAATTTTATCATGCTACTCAGAGAAGCATGCAATTCAAAACATATGACTTGCTGATTTCTGGAATTTTCCATTTCATATCTTCAGACCACAGTTGACCTTGGGTAAGTGGAATGAGGAGCAGTAGAGACTACTGTATAGTCTTCTATACTTTGTCCCCACAGACCTATATTAGAGCTTTAAAGTGGGATGAAAGAAAAATTTTGAGATGCCCTAAATTTAATTACAAAGGCCTGAAGGGTGGATGGGAGAAAGTTACTAGTTACTGGCCAAAAAGGACAAAAGATTGTTTTACACTGAACATATGTTAAAACCTTAACTCAGATTCCATCTTGGTCCCCGAGGCGCTACCAGCTCCCTACTGACAAGCTCAAGCAATCCAGGAGCAACAGGTACTTCCGTAGCTTCCCTTACTTGTACTTCCTCCTCTCTTAGCTAGAGCCAGTGTAGGAATAATGTAAACACAGTGTACCGTCCTTCCTCAAATGCTCAAGATAAAAAAATGCTCTAAACTCCTGGTGGACATTCTTCCAACTGCTACCTCTTCCTGTTGCTGGGGCCACCGAGACTCTGGGTCACAATGATAGTGTGTCCTTTCTGGTTAGCATCTCTCATGGCTCAGTAAATCTTTCAATTCAGAAATCTATTTCCAAAGTTTTGTTTAATAGACAGTGATGTATATCAGGTAGAGTAGGAGAAACAAAGATAGGTAGAAAGGAGATAAGAATACTGCAATTCTTTTTTTTTTTTTTTCAGTTTTTTGACACAGAGTCTCTTTGTAGTTCAGTCTCTTTGTAGTTCAGCTTTGAATTCACAGCAATCCTCCTGCCTCTACCCTCTCAGTGCTGGAATTACAGATGTCAGCCACCATGCACGTGGTATGTGGTACTGATAGCTGATAGGTGTGAATCACCACACCCAGCATTGTTGTATGTGGTTAGGGACTGAGCCCATGCCCTTGCACTTGCAAAGCAGACACTAGAACCACTGAGCTAAACCCCAGGCCCAAGAAAACTGTAATTCTAAACTTGGCATCTCTGCCCTCATTTTATGTCTCCCTTACTTCTTTAAAACCTGGGGTCCATTCCCTCATCAACTCTGTGCTCAAGTATGTTGACACTTAAGGAGCGTCTGCATTACAAGGTTTATTTGCTCTCAATATACCTGGTCTATCTCATATCCCTTTAAGAGTGAGAGTAAAGTAGCCACCATGTTGGTCCAGGCCTGTAATCTTAGCACTCTGGGACTCATGAACTTGAGCCCACTCTAAGAACTTAGTGACTTAGCAAGCCTTTGTCTCAATAAATAACAAATAAATAGGATGTAGTTCAATGTGAAGGCCCTGGGTTCAATCCCCAGAAACCCTCTGCTGAAACAGAGTAAATAATTTTTCAGATCTGCAGAGACATCTAACTGCCAGCTTTTCTAACATACAGTTGCAGACTGCACTGAAGCAATGCACAGATGTCTTCAGCCATTGTGCTCAACTTGTAACCATCTTGGATTCTGGGGAAAGCAGAGCCTCACAGACCATGCCACAACGAGACCACCCTTCCTGTGCAACAACAGCCTTCTCATGGAAACTTCCCTGGCCTTCAAGACACAAGTCCTCCCCAAAGTGTGAAACCAGAACTGAGACATTTGTCCACTGGACCTGACCCACCAGAGTTGGCCCAAGAAACCCGGCTCCATGCTTTTGTGAGGGGCCAGTCTGAAACCCTTCACTGGAGAGGGCTGCTTCCAAGCTTTCCAGCAGGGGCCTTCCTTCATCTTTCTACTTTCCAACTATGCCTAAAAGCTTACCTATACCTGTAGCTGCCAAGTCCTGAAAATCTTTTTCTGTGATGAGAGTCTATGAACCTACTCCAGGGAATGAGTTAAGGTCCTCACTTCCTGTTTGGGAGGCATCTTCTGACTCTGCTGACAATTTGCAATAAAAAATGGAAAAAGGAACTACCTATATCCTGGATGCTGCTATGTGAAAGTGAAAGGTGAGCTATCACAGACTGTATCAACAGCTTCAAAGGGGAAGATGGCCCCTGCATGCCACCATGGCAGTCTTCACTGTGGTCCTCAGCCTCCTGAACATCTGTGTTGGTGGTCAACTCTGTGACTATCACCTGGGAACTCAGCCCAATGCTGAGAGCTTGATGGTCACCAGAAAGATGCATTTAAGAAACAGGTGGGTTACTGTTCTGGGGTTCCTACAATCCCAAACAATGGACAGACATTTCTGGGCATGGGAGGCTGGTCCTTGCAGTGCAATGGGAGGTGGAGACTGAAATCATGTTGTTTTGCATCCAGACTGAGAAATTAGATTGCTTGAAGATTACTTCATATTTGTATTAAAATAATTCAGAAGGCTCTTTTGGATCATAGGTTTCTTGAGACTTCTCATTAAGATTATTATTTTTCTAGGTCTAGGTTATAGAATTTTTTTTTTAAAGGCTCCTTTTATCCTAGGTGTTTAGATTTGATGTAAGTAAGAATTTCATTCATCATGATAAGCAGCCTCTCCAGTCTTCTGGTAAAAGCATAAAAAGATAAAAGGACCTTTGTGCTGCTGACCTTAACAGGAAAAGAGTGATGGAATTCACAGCACAGCTCATGGTAGCAGTAATTATCCTCATCCAAATACGTTAACTTTTCCAAACCAAGCTTTCCCTCCTCCTGTTTTATGGTCCCAACCTTATTTTTTGTACCTTTTGGATCAGTAAAAGATTTTCTTTGGCTTTTGCAAGAAATCAACCTCTGAGGAAACAATTGAATTAAACTTTATGTTTGTTTAAAGAGTCCTTGGAAATTAACTCACATTTGCCTTTCCTCAAAACGTCTCCACTGGAGGAACAAAAGGGGAATGTTCAGCACACATTGTGTAGTATTCAAATGAGGAGGAAAGGTTTAAAGAATTCCATATCCTGAAAACATTAGTCCCCCAGTGACACCTTAAGATTTGTTAAGTATTTCAGCTCATTCCAAAGCTTCACAGCATCCTGGACATTAAAAACTCTTACATATCAGTTATCTGGAGATTCTCCAACTAACTTCATTATCTAATTAGGGAAGTTTTTGCATTTTTTATGTTTCTATGTTAGGAAATATACTTGAATAGACTGAAGCTCAATCAGTTAATAACTACTATTAAGCATCTGCCATGTACTGAGCATTGTGCTTAATTCCTGAACGTCATTACCAGTTGCTCTTCTAATAAAGATGTTGTTAAGTAAGCTAAAAACGTTTTGAAGTCATATACTTTTCTAAAATTTCGTAAAAAGTTAAAATGGAATTCTCAATTCAGAATGTCATCCAAGTAATTTTAATACAAGAATTGCTTGTCTTCCTTTCCCAGTTTTTCTCTCCAGTTGGCTGTGTTCACGTGGGACACAGTGAGAGGCTGTATCTTATCAGGAAACTGTAATCCTTCACGTTCTTAATTTCTATAACAAATTTCCTTTTTGGTGCAGATCTGTTCAATTTACAAAGCACACATAGTTTTAGTTATTTTATTTCTAGCAGTGGGTCAGTTTATTTTGGAAACATGAGGTCATGAAGAAAATATTTAAAAATATGGAAAGCAGAGAAGTATTGACAAGTTTTAAATGATTATCAGGAGGTGTAAAAACAATAAAACTGATAGCAGTGGGGCAGGGGACTGCTTTAAAACTGTCTGTAACAATGTTAAGGCTGAGTGTGCCTGAAACCCAGCACTCTGAGAGACTGAGGCAAGAGGATTGCAAGTTTGAGCCCAGTATGAGAAATTTAGGAGCTTAGCAAGATGCTGTTTCTAAAAAAGGAAAAAAAAAAAAAAGATCTGAGGCTGT
Organism: Petromus typicus; assembly: GCA_004026965.1. Lineage (NCBI taxonomy): Eukaryota > Metazoa > Chordata > Mammalia > Rodentia > Petromuridae > Petromus > Petromus typicus. The sequence goes on along the minus strand of PVIR01007596.1, from coordinate 23,372 downwards.
AGTTCAGTGCCAAGGTCCTATATTTGTCAGTGCAAACTAAATTTACCTGACAACAGATGCTGATAGTATTTAAGTTTTGAAAAAGCACACATTTTTGTCCTTTTTTGTGGTAGTGGGAGTCAAACCCAGGGCCTTGCAGGTGCTAGGCAATCATACTACCATTGAGCTACAATCCTCTGCTCTGCTTTTCAGTGAAAAAATAAAAAGTAGCTTACCTCCCAGAAGCTACAGGCAATGTGATTGATCTTGTAGGCATCCTAGACCATCTGTAGAAGCCATGTAATTGTAGCTCCTGTACACTCAAAAGCCATCCAGCGTCAGTTTCAGACATAGGCAATTTACATTTATAGACTGGGTCAAGTAGATCGGACAGTTTAAGTGAGCACTGAATGAATAAGAACATATATATGTTGGGCCCATAAATGATCATATTTATGGAGTATAGTAAAACTTCTATCTCTGCCTGTACTTGGAGAAGTCTTGCCAACTGGATTAGATGGAGCGATAACAATACTGAGTACTGAGACCACAGGCAAAATTGAACTTCCCACTTTTGTAGTACTGTTTCGGGTACAGTTGAAGACTCAATATCCTCATGAAACAGAATAGATTAATAGGTGCTAAGAAAGAAAAGAACACAACTGAGCAAATAAGGAAAAAAAAAAACAAAAAAAAACTTCCTCTTAAGTCCATTCATACATTACCAGAATCTGTATGGGGCTGCCAAATTCTGATTTTTGAGAAAATGTTATCTATACACAGCTTGGCAGAAAGAGAAGGACTAAACCAGACTGTGAAGTAGTGGGAGATGGGCAAGCTGTGGCCCTACACAGCAGTCCCTGTATATCCCACTCGTTATAGTGGGTCCTGGTAGTAGTTTAGACGGTAAAGGTGAAGGATTTCATTACAGTTTACTTTAAAGTCCAAATGTTAGCAGGGTATAGTGTTGCAAACCTACACTCCCAGCTACTTGGGAACTGGAGACAGGATTGCACATTTGAGGCCCACCTGGACCATGTCTGAGCTCTTTGCTTTGAAATGAAAAGTAAAGTCCAATTTGGGATAACTTAGTCTTCAGCAATCTGGAGGTAGGACCTCTGGCTCAGGGCACTGCAATGCAGGCTGGCTGAGTCACGAACAGGAGCAAGCTCACTCAGCCAAGGAGATTCTTTTTAAAGGATCCTCCTGAGCCGTCACATGCCACAGTAAGTCAGTGCCACCTCCTTATGGAAGTATTGTGACTCTGTTTGCCATGTCTTGACTCCCTGGAGATTCTAAGATTCCTGGGGCACATCAAATCCTCATACTTTTTTAGCTAATGTTTATTCATTGCTTCTAGTTTCACAATCAGCTGTAGATCTCAGCAAACTTCAATTTTCAACACTTTCCCCTCTCAGAATTAGGTTATGGGCTCTAGTTTTCACCAGATGGTAAAATTATGCCATGCCTGATTGTTCCAAACAAACTAGGAAATCTGTTTTTTTCCTTTGTTTTTAGTTTTTGCTTGCAAGTAATTTCAAACTGAGGGGATATTTTGCAAAGAAAAGAAGAGCATAAATAATCCTTTTACCAGATTTACCAACTGTTAATATTTGAGGTGATGTGTTTTATGTCCACACAGTGGCTCATAAAAAGGGACTAACCCCACTCCTTCTGAGTTGGAATTCTCTGTCTTACAGACATGTAGACAAATGCACCAACATTACTAGTTGCACATGTTTGGTAGACTAGAACTGAACCCGTTCTCTTATACTAGTCATTGATTTATGTGTTTTGCCTGTTTTCAACAAATTATTAAATCTAAATCATATGCTTGTTAAAACATCACTTGAGTATCCCACTCCTAACAGCTTGGCTAACTTTACACATCTTATGAGGCTGAACTTTGGGCTCTAAGTGCTAAATTGAAGAATAAAATACCAGACCTCTTAGTACCAAGAAAAATATCATAAACTTCCCTAGATTTGCTCACTTTGACTCTTGCACTCCATCTTCTGGCTAAACATTGGCAGTGAGACAGCTAAATCAAACACACCAATTGTTTAAATCAATTGCATGATGCAGAGCCTGCAGACACTCCTGTAAATTTAAACAAAGGAAAGGCATTGAGATGAGACCACTGAAAATGCAGTTTACAAGATCTGAAAGAAGACTGCAGGATGGAAAGGACATCTAGCTTCTTCTTGCCTTTGAAACATGGACCTAAGAAGCCCAAGTTTCCAGGTTGGGTAGTAGAGCCAGGGAGAGAGGAGGTGGGGAGAAGTGGGGGGTCACACCCGGAGGACAACTGTTGGAGTACTGCGATTTTGCTTTAAATCTTAGGTACTATTTCTCCAAGTCATACTCCCTAGATGTAGACTTCTTTCAAGGCAACAATCAGGTCCAGTTTCCCTTGAATTAGGCTGCACATTCCTTGGTGAATTAATTAAGAACAGGCAACTACAATATGAAAGCTATAGATAATAAAATTGTGCTGTACATGGAAACTCACACTGAGTAGATTTCAGGCACAAAACAAACAAAAAAAAAAAGGGGAGGAACTATGTGAAATGATGTATGTTAATTTATTTATTATAGTAAGCATTTAATTATCTATTTGTATCCCATAATGTCATGTTTTACATTATAAAATAATTCTTTTTTATTAAAAAAAGATACCCCAGGGGGAAGAAAACTGAATGGACATCCAACTGGCTTTAACATGAACAACCATGCTGTTTAAGTTTAATCTGAAATGAAAGTAATAAATTGTTATAGCACACATGCAACAAAATACCTAGGAACTAATCAATTTCAGTAGCCAGATTTAATGAAATTGTTCTAAATTATCATATTTTTCAATTCCTGAAATGCAATCTATTTGAAAAAGTAAATAATAATTTAGAAACTTAGTATTATATATGTGGAGTGGGCTATCTACTTTATATCTAAAATCAATAGTTACCTATTGAGTTTTCAAACCTCCTCATAAATAATTCTATGGATTCCATCTGTAGACTCCATGTACTTTGGGAACCCGTTGGATTTAGTTATAAGTGCAACATGCCTTTAAAAGAGCAGAAAAAGTTGTCATGATTTTGTAGAGCTGAGACATCACAGAGGCAACTACGGAATTTGGGGACAGCTGAGCCAAGAAGACATGGAGACAGCCTCTCCATGATATTAAATCCAATACTTAGGGATGGGGGTGTAGCTCAGTGGGAGAGTGATGGTCTTCATAGGTGTGGAAAACCCTGGGCTCCACCCCACCACTGCTTCCCTCTTCCTCAACTCCCTTAGATTTCTAAGATACACAAATCTTCTTTCATAGATGTTCCTAGTCTTTAGTCTCTTTTCCATACTAACTCAAGCAGCCATGCAATAAGCTTCCATAGAAGCCAAAGAACAACATAATAGTACAACTAATTCTATACAAATATAAAAAATAATATCTGGAAAAATCTAATGTGTACTACACATTCTCCACCTCCATTGACTCACTTAGCTCCTACATATCCTTTGGGATCATAGAAATCCCAAGAGCTCAACTTTGGTCAGGGTATAATATTGAAATTTTGATATTGGCCTTTGTCCTTACCTTTTAAGCAGCTTTAGTGATAATTCTGGCATTCTTGAACTCATATATGGACAATGGTCATCTGCTCATGTAGGTTTCCATTGTATCTGATCATTATAACATTGGTCTGTTAGCTTTCCATTGCTGTGACAAAATACTCAAGAATAACTGCTTAACAGAGAAAAGATTGGCTCACTGTTTCAGATGTTTCAGCCCATGGTCGCTGGTTCATAGCTTTAGGGTCTGTGGAAAAGCAGAACATTGTGCCGGAAGGGTGTGGTGGAGCACAGTTCATGTCGTGGTAGTTGTGACTCTTAAAGAGAAGGAGAGAGATGGAGGAAATGGAAAAAAGAATGTCTTCTTCCAATTTTGTTTTATAGGGCCTTGCCCTGTTGGATGGTGCACCTGTTTCAGGGTGGGTCTCCTCCTCTGATGGCCATCCCACATGTCCCTTGTCCTGGAAACACTCCCAGACATACTCACAAATGTGCTTTACTGGGCTGGGGATTTAGCTCAGCGGTTCCAGCAAGGTCCTCAGTTTGATGCCTATTAACCACACACAACAAGGCCAAGCATGGTGGCTCATGACCACCAACAATCAGTACCACACACCACAGTTCTTGGTGTGGTGGCTCGTGTCTGTAATCCCAGCACTTTCGAGACAGAGGAAGAAGCATTGCTATGAATTTGAAGCTAGCCTGTGCTACATAGTGAGCTTGGGGTCAGTCTGAACTATAAAACAAGGCTCTGCCTCAAAAAAAAAAAAATGTGCTTTACTAATTTCCTTGAGAGCTTTCAGTCCAATCAAGTTAACACACAAGATTCATTATTACAATTAGTACAAATAGTTGAACTTGTTGTTAATATTGAAATATATACAGCATTCATTTTCACATAAAAGCAAGCCTTGTACTTGAAACTCAGAGTGAAAACTTTTTTATGGGGCTAGTGGTTGGACTTCTGTCTGAGTTAAAGTATGAACTTACAGTTATTACTGCAAGACTGTATTTAATGTGAAAGTCATTAATTTTATATAAAAGAAAGCATGTTAGCTTTTCGATCTATATCCTATTTCTGAGTCAAAAATGCCCCAAATTTCAATGCTAATATATAGGAGAATGATAATGATTAATACATTGAATCATAATTCTAGACTTTGTGAATTGTTTTTGTGTGCTAGCATTATTAACACTAAAGTGACATTTCAGAACTGCATTTAAAAAAATGTATTTAAGCCAAGGTCCTCATACAGAAAAATGCTGCTTGGAAACGCTTCAGTTTTTTAAGTGGGGCCAGGGCTGGGTGCATGCTGGGCCAGACTCCCACTCCCGAGCCACACCCCAACTCTCACACTGAGCTCCTAACCAGGAGCTCATTAGCATGCTAATCTTGACACTAGACGTTCACAGGGTGGAAAAATTCCCAAATATTTCTGCGACAGGCCTGGGATAAATCGTCTTTGATCCAGACCAAGTAACGAGTAAAAGCAGCAAAGTAGAATATTTGTTTTAAGAACTACTCAAATACCTTGCTTCTTTACCATCACAGTTGAATGTGGGGGTTACTTATCGACATATGGGTAACAACTGGAGGAGAAATCTATTGTTTCCTATTTATACTTACAACGTTTGACTTACAACTTACAATGTTTGACCAATCAGATGTCTTTGTTTTATTTGGATTTTAGGGATGATCAAGCTCAGGGTCTTGCACATACTAAGTACACATTCTACCACTGAGCTCCATCCCCCAGCCTTGACTGATAAAATTTCAAAGATAAAAGCATGTTAATGTGGTAGGCTGACTGCGAAATGGCCCTAACTCTCTATCCACGTATGTATGTGCAGGCTTTTCAGTATGACTTCAAATCCTTCCTGCCAAGAGGTTGAATGTGCTGGGCATTGTGCATGTCTGTGACTTCAGAACACTAGGAGACTGAGGGAGGAGGATCAGTTTTAAGCCCAGCCCACACAACCTATGGACTTATCAAGACCCTGTTACAAAACAAAGAAATAAAATAATTCTGGAGATAGAGAGCTCAGTGCAAAGGCCTTGATTCAGACACCAGTACCAAAAACACACATACACACAAACATACACACATACAGAAAAGGAGTCTGTGTCTCATGCTTTTTTTGAGGCTGGGTCTTGCTTTTGCATTTCAGGCTGGCCCTGAGCTCAGCCTCAAACTCACAGCAATCCTCCTGCCTCTGCCTCCCAAGTGCTGGGATTACAGGCATGAGCCACCTCGCCCAGCACTGTGGTATGTGGTTCTGAGGGCTGGTGGATATAAGTCTCCATGCCCAGTATTGTTGTGTGTGCTTACCGGGAGTTGAACCTAGGGCCTTTGTGCTTGCAAGGCAGTGCTGGAACCACTGAGCTAAATCTCTGGCCCTGTTTCTCATGCTTTGAATCTTGGCACTCTGTTATTTGCTTCAGCAAATGAGATGCACCAGAGTTGACTGATGGGCTGGTTCTGTGCCCCATCCCGGGAAGCCTTGCACACCTCCCTTCTGCACTCTCTTATGCCATCGGTCCCAGCTGAGTTACTTGCTGGATCATGAGCAATTGCATGAAACAGAAGTGAGCCTCCAGCACACCCGAAGAGGGCCTGTAGAAGCTGAGCACCCTGCCCAGACCGGGGCACCCACCCAGGTCAGCAGAACCAGCCACCTGACCTAAGGACTGAGAACACAGTATTTGTCATTAAACATCACTGAGGTTTGTGGCTACTGGGACGTGGTGCTGGTGTGACAATATCATCAATGACTTCCATAATAATACCAGAAGTTGTGTTATAACGGTGATATTTGGGTCTACCTTCAGGAAGTTTAGCACTTTGTCATTTAGAATTCAGCTGAAGTGTAGGTATACTGCATTTCTAAGTGTTAGGAATTATTATTTGTACTTTGTAGTCACACACACACACACACACACACACACACACACACACATGCCCAAGGCTGGCTTGTGAGGCTTTGGAGTTTTCTGAGTCTGAACCCTTGGTTTATGTTCTCTTTTTTTGGTTTTTACAGTAAAAACAAAGCTAGAACCAAGATAGAACCAAGATCTTCTACATGCTAGGTGAGTGCTCCACACGAGTCACACCCCAGCTATCCGAACTGTGTCCTTCACCACTGAGCTGCATCCTCTGTCTGATGGTTTCCAGAATGAGCCCCAGAGAGAATGGAGACGTCATTCTACAGCAAAATGGGCAATTTCCTCCAGAGAGGAAGTGAAGAAAGCCTCCTCTGCATGAAAACTGGTATCTGTGTATCATGATTCGGAGGTAAAATGGGCGGGAAGAGCAGGACGTGTCGTGATCCCCTCACATCCTGGCGCACATTTGCTCAGAAAAAGCACAGTGAATTAAACCCTTCTCAGTGAACTATGTTGTACAGTTAAAAGAAATAAAATCTCTAAACATTATGTTTATGAAACAATCCTTTCTGTTACTCTTCTGAAGGATTTACTCTGAAATTAGAGAGCAGGAATTCAACCCATAGGTCTTCATCTCCTCCTCTCTTTGGGTTAGATTTGGCTGGCATTTGCAGGAAGCTGTTAGGAGGAAAGCAGCGTATCTCTAGGGGATCAGGAAGAGGAGCTGGGTGTGGCCTCAGGGGCAGAGACCAGGCCTAGTGTACTCCATGTCCTGGGTTCAATCTTCAACATCATGAAAAAAACAATCATCATAGTCATCAAGAAGAACAATAAGATAGTCAGAAAGAAAACAAATATGAGAGGAAATACTTGCACAAAAGAAAACCCTTTACTGAGTGTCTGAAACAGTGGTTCTTAAGGGAGTGGTCAGGGCCAGCATCCGGGAAACCTAGACCCTTGTTAGAATTCCCAGGTGTTAACCCAAACTCAGAATTCTGTGGGTCTGGTCATGTGAGCTGAGAACGTGTTCCACACGGCCCGTCACTGAGTGATAGCCATACCCCGGCAATCTGTTTTACACTCTTTCTTTATGAAATTCTGAAACCTCCAAGGTTTTAAACCACTCAGCAAGGGAAAGAGGCCATTCAAAAGGAAGACTTTTCTTCTTTATTCACTCTAAGTTCATATCTCACATTTAGACCAGAAAGGTAGAACCAGGCGACACTTAACTTCCTAGATCTCTGGTCCTAGAGATTCCCAGAAAAGTTGAGTTTCCTTGTTCGCTGTCTCAATTTATTAAAAGTGAAAGCAGAGAGGGGAAAGACGGCAGAAAGCAGAAGGCGGCAGCGGCACCTGAGCACGACCTGCCCCACGGCCATCTCACTCTCCTGCAGGCCTTGGTGGCCGGCCAGGAGCTTCTTCTTCTCCTCCAGCACTCTGGCTTCCTGACGAGGTCAAGGCACCTTGTACATATGTCATGTGCAAAATATTTCAGCCAAAGTGCTTTGCCTCCAGCTGTGAAATTGATTAGTGGCTTTAAAATCCCTCAAGAGTGTCTACCAGCAGCTGGGGTTGCTATTTTAAAATTGGGCAAGAAAAGAGTATGTGAAAGGGGAAGGAGCTGTGCGTTACGTACAGGAAAAAAAGAAAAAACAGTTTAAAATATGTTTTCCTTGAAATTGGGCAGCAGAACATGCAAGGGACTAAATGTATAATTTTACCTCACATATTAGAATTTTTGTTGTTCAAATAGCCTGGACTTTAGTTCACTGTGACAGGTTTCTTCTGAAATCAATATCAAGAAATTTAGCTTTGAGGCATGTGGAAGATTGTGCAGTTAAAACATGAAATCAATCCCCCACGGCCTCTAGGGCAGACGTGCTTCTTGCTGATTGCTTGGCCTGGGTGAACTGTCTGCTTACATTTAGGAACACTCTAGGAAATAAGCAACGGAAATCAAAAGTGCCATGTACAAAAGTCACAGCGGAATCAAGTGATTATTGAGGTCTGGAGATTTTGCCCTCCAAGTTCACTGCTCTCTGTAAGCCAGAGTTTTAAAGGTCCTGTTAAAATGTGCTAATTATTTATTGACCAAGGACACAGAGTCACAGAAACAGTTCAGCCATGGCTCAGCTTATTCCATTCCTGTGGCCAGAATTTATTTACTCGGCAAACATTTATTGTTGAATTCCTATGAGGTAGATACTGTGCTAAGCACTAAGGATATAAAAACAAAAACATTGTTTACTAAAGAGACAAATGTGATAAATGGAGACTTAAGTAAGATGTGGTGAATGCACACAGGTAGAAAGATATGAGATCCCTTTCTCTCCTATGCTACGGATTCTGTCTAACTCTCCCATGGAAAAAGGAAGGTTAAAAGAGCCACAACATGAAAGCCTTCACAAATGAAAACCTGAAGATTCAGGGCAAACTTTCCAGCCTTATGCTTAGACTAGATGAGGAGAAGGCCATGTGGAAATTGGACTAAGGCATTGACCTAACAGAATGGACCCAGAGCAAAGCCTGGCCAGGCTGTCCAGTCTTTTTGGTTTCTTGGTGTGGTGTTTCTGCCTTATACACATGGGAGAAAGCCCCTTTGGAACGAGGGTTTTCCGGAGAAGAAGGGGAAGGGGAGAGGGCAGATTTTATGACTTGCTTTGGGAGAGGGGAAGCTGTAGTTTTATGAACTGCCTTGGGGAAGAGAAATTCCAGTTTCTATGATTGAGTTTAGTACAGATAGTGGAACAAGACAGAATAAGAAGTCAAAAAAAGGGGCCGGGGATTTAGCTCAGTGGTTTCAGCACCTGTCTTGCAAGCGCAAGGACCCAGGTTCAATTCTCGGTTACCATATACAATACTGGGGGTAGAGACTCATGCCCAGCAGCAACCAGTACCACATACCACAGTGCCGGGCGTGGTGGCTCACACCTATAATCCTAGCACTCAGGAGGCAGAGGCAGGAGGATTGCTGTGATGTGAGCTGGAGGCTGAGCTCAGGGCCAGCTTGAACTACAAAGCAAAACCCTGTCTCAAAAATCCTAAAAAAAAAAAAAGAAGTCAAAAAAAGCTTTGAGTTCAAAGCACATAGCACACCACGGCGCCATACTTGAGGCATCAGGCCCTGAACTCCAACAAATGTTACTGTGAATCTAGTTCAACCAGGGCATGGAGCACATGAACGGTGGAGAAAGCTTCTCTGGAGAGGATATTCCTGAACTAGGTGATAGCTGGGAAACCCAGAGAGCAGAGGCCTGGAGTGTGCTGGGTGGTGAGACTGGGAGGAGAGGTCGGGCCAGGTCGGTCCCTGTACAAAGGAATCCGAGTGGATCCCACAGGCAGAAAAGCCGCGTTTGGGGCAGTTGGCTACCTAGTATATCACCCAAGGCTGCGGGGATGGAACATAACCCCATCAGGAAGAAGCAAACTAGACTGTCTTTTGTCTCCCACTAGTTCCATAATGAATCTTTTTTTGTTGTTGTACTGGGGATGGAACTCAAGCCCTTGTGCTTCCAAGAGAGGTGCAATACCACTGGAGCTAAATCCCCAGTAAAAAAAAAAAAAAAATTTACTCTCCCAGTGTCAAAGCTGATATCCAACCAAAATGTGCAAATACTTTCTGAATATCCTCAGAATAAAATTCACTGTTATCAAGTTACTGACTACACAGAGAATGAAACTCAAATCAAACATCAGCTTCTTTTGAAATTTCCAGAATCATTAAAGAATGAATGGAAACATTTTCAGTTATTAGGTATATGTGAAGCCAAAGCACTGAAAGCCATTGATGGTAAAGCACCTTTAACATCCTAATGTTTGAACTATAAGGATATTCTTTGAACCAGGAAGCAAGATGTCTAGTGCTCAGCCGCTGTAACGGGAGCATTATATGAAACACACAAATTGTGTTCTTTTAGCCTAGCTGTACATTTTCAACCAATGTAAAGTCAATTACATGTTTACACAGTGGGGGAGGGAAGTCAATTCACAATATAAAAAACATATAAACTATGAAAACACAAGTGTCACCAGTTTAAAAGACCTTGGAAATGAGTGCTGTCTTCTTGACAAAGCCGAAATGAAGAGCGATGAAAGATCTCTGGCGCCCCCTGGTGTCTGTTTCCTGACGTAGTATTTCATAGTGTTTCAAAGGTTTTCATTTCAGAGAAAAGATTCCTGTTGGTTTTTCCTTAACTTAGAATACTTACCATCCAGGGGCCGGGAGCAAGCGCAAGGGCCCGGGTTCGATTCCCCGGTAACCACATACCATACTGGGCGTGGAGACCCACACCCAGCAGCAACCAGTACCACATACCACAGTGCCGGGCGTGGTGGCTCACGCCTGTAATTCCAGCACTCGGGAGGCAGAGGCAGGAGGATTGCTGTGATGTGAGTTTGAGGCTGAGCTCAGGCTGAGCCAGCCTGAACCACAAAGCGAAACCCTGTCTCAAAAAACCTAAAAAAAAAAAAAAAAAAGAATACTTACCATCCTATGAGTGAATTCCTTTTCCTTATTTATGGAAACTTTATCAACTTATAATAAACTTTATTATTATAATGATTCAGCTATGCAAGTATGGGAGACAAGGAGGACTGTTTGCAGCTGTAACATTGGGCCAATTAAGGATGGTAAGAGGACAGGATGAGACAGCTGCTACCAGTGAACAAATGTATTAATACAGCTTTTGAAAAAATTACTGAGAGGGACGGGGCAAGGGCTTCATGTCTGTAAAAAGCAGTAGCGTTTGGAGAACTGAAGACAAACACTGAAGAAAGACCACCGCCGAAGAGAAAACGTGGCAGACGGGAGACGCAGAGTCTGCAGTGCGTGGGACCCCTGATGTGGACCAGAGCTTCGGAGGAAGGAAAACCTGCGTGGACGGGGACTCGCCAGTGCCCTCGCGGGCATCGGCGCCGCCTGGAGAAGTAAGTAACCCCGGGACTCGGAGCTGCCACTGCAGCTCAGAGCGGGCCAACGACTTCAGTGTGTAACCATTTGCCCTCACCGGAGCCGGGGCTGATCCACACCACGAACAGCGGCTGCAGGGTGCGGGGACTTGACCTGGGCGTGAGGCAGACAGGTGGCGGCGTCGGGATCCTCTGCGCAGTTCAACATCTGCTCTGCTCTGCCACAAACCTGATAGGTCGAACCGCCGCTCAGCGGCTGAGAACGCGCGCGCCCAGCGAGGCCGGCAGGGACTTTCTCAGTCCAGCAGTCTCTTCATCCCGGTACCGCCCCCGGCAGCCTGGAGTGGGAGGAGCGGAGCGCGCCCCGCCCCGCCCCCGCCGGGTCCGCCCCTGTCCGCCCCGCCCCTGTCCGCCCCGCCCCGCCCCGCCCATGCCCACCCCCCCCTCCCGCGCGCTGAGCGGGCAAAGACCAGAAAGGGTTTCTGCTGGGGGCCCGGGAGGGTCTGGAGGAAGCCTGGTTGCGGAAAGGCGCGCGCGAGAGCTCAGCCTGGCCAGGGCCTTTTCGAAGATTTGCTTCCTGTGCCGGGAGAAGTTTCGGAAACAAGAAGGGAGATCAGCGGGGAGCCCGTGCTGCGCGCAGGGCCCTCTCCCCTCCCGGGGTCCCTTCTGCCCGCTGCGGGCCCCCCTCCCACGCAGCAGGGACCCGCTGGGCGGCGAGGAAGAAGGTGAGGGACCATCGGCCGCAGCAGTGGGGAAGGTGGAAAGGCTTCTGATTTAATCCTAAATGCGGAAGCTCTAAGCAAAAGAGGGTCAATATAAATTTAATTAAAACTTAAACAATTTTTGGCAGGCTGACTGTATGAAAACATTATGACTCCGGTGCTCACTTGGCGAATTATTTGCTTCGGAGAATTCCTGAAAGTAGAGTTTCTGGACCACAGGTTATATCCATTTAAGGCATAATATATAGGTGTTGAAATAATTAGTTACTCCTTATGAAGTGACTGGCTAGGAACCACAGCGTTTTGCTGTAGTAAGAGTGATGTAGGAGGCGTTCCCTCCCCACCACCCACTATATGACGCAGTCCGTGATGAAGGCAATGGTTAAGGGGGATGTAATCCAGGACCCCACACACGCTAGACAAGCATCTCACCACTAGCTGCACCCAGCTCCAACTGTTACGGGTTACGTCTCCATGTCCCCTCAAAGCCTCATGTGCTTAAACGTGGAGCGTTGGGGACTGGACCATGGGTGTGTGATACTCCATTAGTCCACTGATTGATTCAGCATATTTACAAGTGTGGACAATGGGAAGGCATAACTTAGATGTGGGTGGCACCATGAAATAGCTTGCAGCCTGGGTGGAATAAAAGGGAAAGGGAGGCTCTCTGCTGCCTGCCTGCTGCCTGCCCTGCTGTAGCCTGTTTCTTCTCTTCTGAGCCTCTTGGCCTTGGAGCCCATGGACTATAGACTGAAACCTCTACAAACTGTGAGCTAAAACAAACCTTTGTTCTTTTAACTTTAACTTTTAACAAATATTTTATCCCATCAACTAAAAAGTAAGACACCAACCATGTGGCTGTAAATTATTTTTAAACAGAACTTATAAAAACTAGGACAGTGTCTCCCCTCTGAAACTCTAGGTTGTGCAAATCATTACCATTAATGGGAGGATATAAAACATCATACATATTAGATATAAATATCATGAGCTTATTATGCATAAACACAGTGAAACCTTTGAAAGGTGAGTGCAGATCATACTGATTCACACAAAATCCTATATTTATTCTTAACTAATTTCCTACTCTACTATATTCTTTTATTAACTGTTTTGCATTGTCAAAGGTGTTAATATATATTTTTTTACTCTGGTGCTTCTGTTTTCTCATTAATTGAATCTATACACTGAAAAATCAATAATATTTACATTTTTATTATATATGTTCCCTGCTACACTAAATACTACCTTAAATTCAATTTTCTCCTGTACAGTTTTCTACATTAAATTTTACTGAAAAAAAAAGGAAAAAAATTCATTGAATTTGTGTCTTCCTCAGTCAAACTCTTACAAGCTTTGAGGACAAATGTATTATCTTTTTCTCTAAGAATACCATGAGTGGTCTATGGCCATACCACCCTACATGCACTCAATCTCATCTGGATACCATGAGTATTATACAATTTTGATCTCTGTCTTATTCAAACTATATTTTTCTTCTAGATTCTGGGTTTTCTATGATTCCTACTTGCCTCCTTCCCCACCCTTGCCTTTGTTAATAAAGAAATATATGCCTTTTTCCTTTCTTTAATGTATTTACACTTCTCAGTCATGTTACATACTGTATAAAATCTGAATTCTTCAAAACATTATTTAATCCACTATAATCTGGATCACCTTTCCATGGCAAAGTTGATGCTATATTTTTACCATACTTCTTTTGTTGATGAGCACAAGATGGTAGGTAGCTTTCTAGGTGACATCATGTGACTCATTTGGCTACACCAAGTTGTGATGCTGTCATTTCCACCTCCAGTCTATGAGGAATCTCTCTCAGACACATTTTCTGTATCATTCCCTTCCACGACAGCTTCGGAAACACCACATTAAGGATGGTGCACTTTGGTACACAAGACATCAGACCTGTTAATAAACCATGTGCTGAAAAGTCACCCAGGATCATATATTTTGGACTTTGTGAGAGTGAGGAATGAATGTTATGGTTTTAGAAGTTTTTATATACAACTTAGCTAACTGATGAGTTCCAAATTCGGAAGGGTACACCCAGCTACAAACTAACTCATGTAGTACTAACTAAGTGATTGAGAAATGGGCAAGAAAACTGATGTCTCACCTCAGAAAGTCGGAAGTCCTAGATATGTACATCTGATGAAAGCGGCACCTCCAAGAATTCTGCAAGCATTTCATGTGGTACAAGCAGTGACTTCAGAGGATGTAGATGGAAAGATACATTGTTAGCAGGAATATTTTGCACATTATTACAATGAAGAGAAAAGGTCAGAGAGAACAGGCCTATTTGTTAAGTAGAAAGGATGAAAAGAGAGAATCCAAGGACCCAGAGTCTTAGTGGACTGAAAGCTGTAACTGTAAGTGATGAAATGTGGGATTGTCTTTTGGATTGGGGATGAAAGCCCGGCCCTCTGCACTGACCTGCTCTCCTACCACCCGTACTTTTCATTTTGAGATAGGATCTCACTAAGTTTCCCAGAGTGAGCTCAAACTTGTGACTCTCCTACCTCAGCCTCCTATAACGTTGGGATCACCTGTCTAGGATACATCCCACCTGTTTTTTCCCATCTCTCCTTCCCTCTTCCCCTTTCTCTTTCCTATGCACAAATAGTATGTTATAATTTTTTGCTTCTATTTTCACTTTTTTCTTCTCTCTTCCTTCCTTTCTCTTTCTATCCTCCATTGTTTTTCTCCCTATTTGAACATTTTCTTCCCAAGGAAAGGGGATATTAAAATCTTTGACTGACTGAGGAATGTTCACCTTAGCTATCTCTGTGCCCATGTGTTCCACAGGGTGACTGCAGCCACCCACTTACTCGGAACTCTCTCTGCTGTTGATAGCCCAAGAGAAATAGCAGACTGGCTCAGCAGCAGAAGCCCCCCAACAAGGCACGCAACTTTATGACCTGCAAAAACAGAGTGGGATTTACTGTAAAAATGGCATTCACTGAAGGCTAGAATTGGAGAACTCTAGTGCAGCATTGGTTATACCAGAGAGAGTTTAATCAGGAGCCATTTGAGCCATGGGGTTAATTGTAGAAGACAGTCATGGAACAACTATGAATACCTTCATTTCAGAATTTCCAGTGGCTGGGTGATAGACATAATAGATAATCACAGATTAAATATGAGATAGATAGTGAAACCTTGGGAAGTTTAAATTCAGGCCAAGAAGTACATAGGAACTCACGCTCTGGGGTGAGTAACCAGGCCTAGAAAATGTGGCTTTCCTAGCCTGTTGAATCTGAAAGTTCTGGAGTTAAGTGCAGCAATTTCTTGAACTCCTGTTGGACTACCTACATCCAGCAGAGACCAGTGTCGTGATTGCTTTCTCCATCTACCAGCATAAACAAGGATATGCTTTGGCTTTTGCCACAGTCTGGGATGTGCAAAGGGTTGTGCAAATCCCAACTCCCCAGAAGCTGATCCATGGACATCATGGGAGAAGAAATCAAATGCCACACAGTTCAATTATTAAAATGACAAAGGAGGAGATAAGATCAATAAGGTGCTCAATGAGCTCTAAGAAAATATAACTAGTTAATGGACTTAAAACAATAGGGGAATTTGCAGAAGACACTAGGCAAAAGCTAGCTGAGCTAAACAAAATGATTCAGAACATGAATGACTAGTTTTGCAAAGTTAGAGTCATGAAAAGATATCAAATAGAAATCCAGAAGATTAAAAGTTCTGTTGAGTATGGACAGCAATAGTGACCAATACAGGGACATATTATCAGAACTAGAAATGGCGATGATGTTAATGACCACTTATTTAGAGATATATCACAAGCAGCAAGAGAATATAATAAATGGATCTAACAGCTGCTAGATCCCAGAAAGATGATTAATCTAAGATTAATTGGAATTAGTAAAATAATCAGAAGACAATGCAAATGATGAAAAAACCTATTAACAGAAATAGTAGAAAATATCCCAAATATGGGCAAACAATTCACATACAGATAAGTGAGACATACAGAATCACAAATACTTATTATCAGGAGAGAACTTTACAACATGTAGAAAAACTTTCATAGTCCAACAAAAGAACAGAATATTAAAAGCCATTAAAGAAAGCAATGCATAACTGTAAAGACAAACCCATTAGAACTACTCAGCACAAACCATAAAAGCTGGAGCATCTTGGAGTGAAGTATTTCAAGCCCTAAAGGAAAATATATTTTAGCCCAAATCAAAATAACTTACAACACTATCCTTCAAAATCGATAGAAAAATAAGGTATTTCTATCACAAAGAGTACCTTCCAACATTCATGACCACCAAACAAGCACTCCAAAAAATTATCAGAGATATCCTAAAAAGACACAATGAGGCAAAAAAGGTATAACAGAATGACTACATTAGACAGGAAGAGTAGGAAAGCAGAAAGGGAAATAAGAGAATCAGCAACAGGAAAACAGGCAGTGACAGGAACAAATTCAGTAAAAATTCTCGATGTAAATGGTTTCAATTCCCCAATCAAAAGACGTAGTTTGGCAGAATGGATCAAGTAACAAAATCCAACTGTGTGCTGTATACAAGAAACACATTTAATCCAAAAAGAAATTTATAGATTAAAAGGATGGAAAAAATATTCTATGAAATAGGCACCAAAACACGCACACAAACAAAAACACCCATAGCTATCTTATTTTAGACAAAGTGGACTCCAAGCCAAAGTGGATCAGAAGAGGGAAAGAAGAGGGCAGGGCAATGGGGAAAAATGAGAATCAAGATGTGTCATGTACTGGTGCAAATTCTCAAAGTTGAATGTGATCATAACACACATACAAAATGTATCAATAAAATAATTTAAAAATTTATGAAGCAAAAGAAATGTTTTAAGCATACCAATAAAAAAAAGAAGGCAAAGATGGGCTGGGGAATTAGCTCAGTGGTTCTGGCGCCTGTCTTGCAAGCGCCAAGGACCTGGGTTCGATCCTCGGTAACCACATACAATACTGGGTGTGGAGACTCACCCCTGCAGCAACCAGTACCACATACCACGGTGCTGGGCGTGGTGGCTCACTCCTGTAATCCCAGCACTCAGGAGGCAGAGGCAGGAGGATTTCTGTGGTGTGAGTTGGAGGCTGAGCTCAGGGCCAGCCTGAACCACAAAGCAAGACCCTGTCTCAAAAATCCTTAAAAAAAAAAAAAAAGAGGCAAAGAAGGTCACTATATATTAGTTAATGGAACTATTCAACAAGAAGAGGTAAAAACTATAAATACATACACGTAGAACTCCAGAAAACCAGCTTCATAAAAGAAACATAAAATATCAGATAAACATCAACACAGTTATAGTGGGGGATATCAATACCTTACTGTCACAAATAGACAAAAAAACTAAAAAAAAGTCAATAATTTAAATCCAAATTCAATAGTATAATAGAATATAAAATCAACACACAAAAATATTGATTTTAAATGGTGAATTGTTTCTTAAATTCCAATAAAAATACTGACAGCATTTCTCACAAAACTAAATAAAACAATCCTAAAATTCATATGGAAATAAGAGAGACCCAAAATAGCAAAATAAATTAATTGTAACAAGAACGAAGCAGACTTTTCAGACATAGGTATCAGAAAGAATTTTCTGAATCTAGTTAAACAAGAAATAATGTAATCAACAAATGAAATCATCTCAAATTTAAAAGCATCTGCATGGCAAAGGACACAAACAACAAAATGAAGAGACAACTTAAAGAATGGGAAAAATATTTGCTATTCCTTGGACAGAGGACTAATATTTACAATATGTAAAAAGCTCAAAAAATTAGAACCCTCTCAAATAAAAGACCTAATAAAAACTGGGCAATAAATGAAACGACACTTCTCAGAAGTATAAGTGGCCAATAAATACTCAGAAAGCATTCATCATCTCTGCTGTTCATATATATGCAGATTAAGACACAACAGATTTCATCTTACTACAGAAAGAATGTCCATCATCAAAAATCAAATACAGTGGTACTTACTTTCATAGAAGTTTTTATTTGCAAACATTTTGGTTTGTAAACAGAAATATCTGGCAAAATTTTGTCTTTGTGAATTGTATGTCAGATGATGAACATGACCACAGCCGTCTTTTATGCATGAATGTGGATGTGGTCATCTTTTTCCGAATCATGGAACAAGCTGAGTGTGGTGGTGGAAACTTCTCATCCTCACACTTGACAGACTGAAGCAGGAGGATCACCAAGAATTCAAAGCCAGCCTGAACTGAATAACAAGACCCTGTCTTATAAAACATTAAAAAGAAAAATTGTGAAACACATTAAGTTTGTGAACCAAGGTACCATGGTGGTAACAAATGCTGGTGAGGCTGTGGGGAAAAATTAACCCTCAAAAAGTAGCTACATTATTGGTGGAAATGTAAACTAGTATAACTGCTATGGAAGTCAGTATTTAGATTCCTCAAAAAATTAAAAATAGAAACTCAATTTGTTTCCACTACTTCTCTCCCAAAAGAGTTAAAGACATCCTATCACAGTGAAATATGCATATCTATGCTTATAGCAGCACAACTCATAATATCTAAATCTTGATAACATCCTATATGTCCATCAAAGGATGAATGGATAAAGAAAATGTATTTATACACCATGTAGCACTACTCTACCATAAAGAGAGACTCTTGAGGCATTCACAGGGATGTGGATGCACCTTGAGATCACAATACAAAGTAAAATAAGCCAGACACACAAGCTTAAATAGTGCATGGTTTTTCTTATATGAGATACTCAAAATATAAATAAAAGGCAAAAGAAAAGATAGATAAGAACTGAGGATTTAGCTCACTGTTTCCAATGTCTGCCTGGCAAGTGCAAGGTCCTGAGTTCAATCCCCGGTAACCACATACCACAATTCCAGGCATGATGACTCACACCCATCATCCCAGCATTCAGTAACTACAGACCACAGGGCCAGGTGTGGTGACTCACGCCTATAATTCCAGCTCTTGGGAGGCAGAGGCAGGAGGACTGCTGAGTTCGAGGTTAGCTTGGGCTACATAGTGAGCTCAGGGCCAGCCTGAACTACAAAGTGAGATCCTATCTTAAAAAAAAACAAAAAACAAAAAACAAAAAACAAAAAACAAACAAACAAAAAAAAAACCCACCACCAAAATAATATGAGGTTTTTTTTTTTTTTTTTTTTTTTTTTTTTCCTTCACCTTATCCTCCTTCAAACAGGTGTTAGGCTGTTGGTTCATTTCCTTGGAGGTGACATTTTGGCAGGATAGAAAATGGAGGGAGCTTTCGTGATTCTTGTCTTCATTTCTAAAAATATCTAAGTCAAATAGGGTCTGAGAGAGGAGGCTCTTTCCTGAACTAGATAAGGGGTATGAAAGATTCTCTGAAGATGCACTAGGAAAATGATGTGATCCATGAGGGGAATGGTTTGGCTGGGCAAATCGTGCCAGTTCTTCACACATGGTACACAATCTCACTAACTGCTTGCCCTAAAGGAAACATATTTCCAGGTGGTGAAGTACATTGATTGACAACAGAAAGCAGAGGGGTTTCCACATTCTGCACCATTGAAGATCTTGGAGAGCTGGTGTGGCTGAAGGCAGACTTGTGGGAATGACTGAAGTTGATCTTCCTATCAGACCTCTTGAATAGGAGAATCAGAATGCAGACTAAACTGATTTATAGAAAAGAGTGAAATTTGTTGATTATCATGCACCTGATTTTGAGAACTGACAATACAGTCCCTGTATGAGTTCACTGAAATGAAATACTATACACATTTCATGCAAATATAAAATGTGACTCAAAGTGACAGGACATTGCTCTTAGGGAAATGTTTTGTATGCTGCCTCATCCCTTCAACCTGAATTTTCAAGTTATGAAAATTTTGCATGATCCATTTCCTGTTAGGAATGATAGATTTATTAGGCAACATGGCATATTTTCTTTTCCTTCAAAACAACTTGTACCAAAGTTTGAATTTTGCTGAAACATCTGTTTTAAATGTTTTTACTTCAGACTGAACTGATAAATTGTCCCACTGCCACAGAAGAATAAATATGTTGGGTAAAACACTGAAAACAAATTAAGAAAAATGAAGTGGGGTTTCTCTTGTGTTTATTCCTTTGAATCAGTCAATATATAAACAACAGACTGGTTGTCAAATCCAGAAAGAAGGACATAGGAGTCTGGCTTATTCCGGCAGTTCCAGGGAAGGATAGTGATCTGGATCATGCACACTGGTGAGATTAGTAAAGGCTAACCCCTCCGGTGAGTCCTTCCTTTCACACCCGACAGTGCTGTAAAAACGGACTATTTCTTCCTGAGTAACCAAGGATCCTTCTGTTTGGGAAAATGCATAGCCACCTAGAGGAGCAAAGACAGGGAATCCGTTAGCAGCACTAGGATCTGAGGATATTCTGGAGGCAGAAATCAAGATTCCAGGACTGGGAAATACCCACTGTGGCCAGCAACTGGGGTAGGGCTGAGGGAGGGTGATGGAGCAGGGCATGGTGATGGAGCGTGCCTTTGGAAACCTGGTTTATCTCCTGGGTTCACAACTTATCTGTGTTGTTGAGGAATTGTTTGTCAAGGCTTTTTGGTTTCTTTTCTTTCTTTCTTTCTTTCTTTCTTTCTTTCTTTCTTTCTTTCTTTCTTTCTTTCTTTCTTTTTTTTTTATGCTACAGGGATAGAGCATAGGGCCTCTTACTTGCTAGGTAAATACTCCCCTACTGAGCGACATCCTTAGCCCTGAATCATGCTTTTTTCACTGTTTTCACGGTAATGCAGATTGTATCTTGATCCTTCACACTGAGAGATTCCTCATCCTTTCTAATCTTCTGTGTTTCTTTAAATTTTGAGATAAGTTCTCTCTAAATTGCTAACTTGTCCAAGCTATATTCAAAGCTGTGACACTCATGTCTCAGCTCCCTAGCATGCTAGGATTATAGGGACACGACCCGCCCAGCGCCCTAGTGTGCAAAACACCCTCCTGAAGGTTTTAAAGTGCATGATGTCTGATAGGGAAAGCGCTACTCTGTGGTGTGCAGCCTGATCAGGGCTACATCACTCTTGTTATTTCTATCATATTCAGCACTTGCTGAGGCTGTGAGCGGGTGATTGGTACTGTTTATGTGGGGATGTGGGTGAGTCTAATCTAGATAGTTCAAACACTGACATGTTGGGTCCCTGACTTCACACCATTCAAGTGGAGAGGCTCTGTATGTGTCTGAACTTATGGTGGTTGCCTGCAACTGAAATCAGGGAAGTAACTTATAATGCTGAAAATATACATGATATTGATATTCAATCCAGTGACAACTCCAACATACTGAAAGCATTCTTGTCTTAAAATGTGGTTGATTTGAATGGGTTTCTAAGTGATTTACTCAAGTTGAATAAACAATAAGATCACTAGAAGAGACTGCTGAAAGAATGAACTCAAGAACCAGCCCTATATCCCTAGGAGGGCCACTCTTACAGACTTTCTGAAAGTTGACCTGGTATTCAAAGTGGAGAGTAACAAAGTATTTCTATCCCACTTTAACTCTCGGCCCTCGTAGTTTGGATAACAGCACAAACAACACCTGAGTAATAGACTAAAATACATAGAGGCAGCCAATCACTATTTCCATCCACATATACCTAAATTCTATAATGTTGTTTATTAGTGGTGGCAGATTTACGAGTGAGAAACTGTGCTATAAAATAAACTATAAATTGAACTTCTGTCCATGTGTTCCTTAAAGCAGTGTTTCTGTGTGCAAGGAAAGGTATGCAGTCTACAACTTTCTTTGTATATTGGAATCACTGAAAAGCTGGGGAAGCCCCTAGTATGTTACCCAAATGCTCGAACACTTGCTTTCCACCTGTGTGTACCAGCATTCACCTGGTAATGGATGGGCTCCACATCCAGAGCATCCAGTTTAGTGACTTTGAACTGATATTTCTAAAAATTTTTATTAGTATTGTACATGTATTTGATACATACTGAATGCATTCATTGTGTGTAATTGGTAAGCATCCATACTGCATCTTAATCTTTTTTATTTCTCCTATCCCTCTTCTTTCTCCCCACTACCTTCATCTCTATATCCCCTTCACATGTGCAAAAGAGATGCCTTCATGCTTCTTATCAACTCTCTTTTGTATTTTGGTTTCTCTAGTAGATTTCTCTTCTGCTGGTATGAGGACTATTAAGTTTGCCCTACAGCTGCCTCCATATATTTTATATTTGCCTTAGAGCTCAACATATGTACAGAAGTGCAACCTAACTTGAGATACAGACTACTCTTGTAGCAACTGCCAGAACCTCAGCCAATCCACCAGTACCCAGCCATTCAACTTGTGTCCTAAGAAGACGGATAGGACTTTAACCAAGTGGGTGGCCCTGTCCTGCTTCTGTTTTCTGTGAGTCACTTCCTTTTCTCTGGCTATCAACATAACTTGCACAAGTGATGGAGAAGGAATTTTGAACTATTTTTGGTCTAGGCTGATGTCTCAAGGACAATTAAGACATAAAACTAGGTTTGTTTCAGTTCTGTCTTTTTTACAGGACTATGCAAAAGAACCATTATTTTAGGAAAGTGTAAACACAATCTCTGGCTAGAAGCCAGTATCTGTATTCTCCAACCTTTAAAGATTTTTTACTTGTCTATTTTGTTTTCCTTCTTCCTTTCTTCCCACTGTAGGCAAATTCAATTAGAATCTCCAGGTGGAACTTGGAAGGTATTTTTTTTTAACTGCCCTGTTGCTTCCAGTGAATAGCTGCTATTGAAAGATACACTGCATTTCCGGCTTTCTCCTGCTGAGAGTATAAATTGCCACCACCTAGCCCTGAGGCTAAGCAAGGCTCAACACTTCCAGGCGTCTGGGCCAAATCTAGGCTAACTCTGCACACAGGTATTTCCTGGCTTTTCTTCTATACCTTCTATCAACTGCGCACTCAAGGCAAGTGAGTGCAGGACCAGCAACTGCAGATAGGCTGCCCCCGCCCACTTTAGTCAAATGGGGAAAAGTCCATTTTTCCATTCTCATGGGTTTTTCACAGTGTGGCAGTGGGTAGCAAACGGACCTAGAAAGCAGGGTGCAAATTCAGTGTGGCTGAGCCATGGCAGTAACAGACACAGAGAGAACGGACGGTTCTGAGGAAACTTGAGGGAACTTCCTGGGGGAGAGAAGATAGGACACTGGGCTGAGAAAGGTTTTATGAACTTTTACCAGGTTCTCTGTGGGAGCACAGGCCTTCAGCAAGTCAACCTTGCAGATCGTCATAGGGGATAAAGACTGTCCATTTTTT
>PVIR01007595.1:0-60214 GCA_004026965.1 Petromus typicus | reverse complement strand
GGCCAGAACCCCATCTTGAGAACAGTAACCAAGCAAGAAAAGCCATCTAATGTCTTTGCCCAGGCCCCGCCTCCCTCTTTCCTTCTCTCTTCTCTCTCCACTTCCTCCCCCTCCTCAGCAAGGCCAAGGCCACAGCGGTAGCACATTCTGAGTACATTTAGTACGTGGATGACCACAGAAGGGGCAGCTTCCCTTCACGCGCACTAAACATCTTAAACCACTTCAGGGGTTTGAAGAAACCCAGGTTGTATTTTGCCAAGCATGTTTCCCCTTCATTTTCATACCCAAGTGTATTCTGAAGGAAATGAAATCCACATGTTTCTGATCATTTATACTTAAATCATCAAAATATTGCCTTTTAGGGGCTTTGTGTGTCAGGAAACCCTTTGAACCTTTTTCACAGCAGTGCTCACTGCCTGGTGGAAAGACAAACAGGAAGCAGTGATCCTGTAGAGGGCATTCCCGCTGACCCCAGAAAGGCACAGGGAGCTTAGGTCAGCCCCTCCTCCTACATGGGCCTGTGTTGGGGCCACTGGGATGGGGTGGATGGCTGTGTACATAGAGCCAAACATCTGGGCTCCATCCCTGCCAGTCTCATTGACCAGCTCTGGGATACTGGGTACAACTATTAAGGCTTTCTGCTCCTTGCTTTCTTCCTATGTCTATGGGAGCTTTTAGAGCACTGGATAAATTACAGCAAAATTTAAAAGTAGAAGCAAAGACACTTAAAACTTCTTAAGAGACATGTCCACCCAAATGCAATATGTAGCTCTCATCCATTTTATGTTACAGACTAATTTATTTGACTGTCACAAAAGAAGAAAAGTCTAAGCAACAGAGAAGTCACTTGACAAATGATTAGTGAATTAAGTAATACATAAATAGAGTCTCGGGCTCTAGTTGCAAAGAATTTGTAGGAGAGGCTTGATCCAATTCCAAAGACTTGGCTGTGCAACTCTTTCTTTGCCATTGATGTCTTTACATCTCAGTTTCCTCACTCAGAGCTTACAGATGAATAAAGCTGTTGTCCAAGGTTCTTGTGGGGACCAGATGAAGTTCAGCCAGTGACTGCTTGGACCATGACAGGTATCAAAGAGTAGATCAGGATGAGCCACAGACCAAATACTGACACCTGGTCTAGAATCATAAGTCATTTGGATCGAGGGCTGGATGCTAGGATGGGCCAGTTTGTGTAGAGAAAGATTTGAGTGGAGGAAAAAAGCTTTTCTTTTTCAAAAATTTTTCCTGGTTTTTAAGAGTATGTTACTTTGACTTTGGAAATGATCCTTATTCCTATGCCTTACTCAATGTCATCTGATGGCCTGTCAACTAAGATGTCTGAGCTCTACTAGCAATGGGCAGGAATGTAGCCCAAACTACAAAATATGAGTCCTGTGCAACTATAGAAGAGTCACTGGAACTCTCTGAATGTTTGTCATCTGGCTTGTTTTCTTGGAATGACTCCTACCTGTGTTTTCTCTAAGGTACTGAATAAGCCATAATTTGGGTCTACAAGAGCCCTTAAAGGCCACATGCTATAAGGTTGGCCCACCTTGGCATTATGGGGAGATTGTATAACCTTAAGAAGTAGGGTTTAGTGGGAGATTTTAGATCAAAAGGAATAGTAAGACCTTAGCCCCTAGTCCTCCTTTCTTCATCACATCCTAGCTGTAGGATGAACAATTTTCCTCTACTATATACTTCCTGTCCTGATGGATTACCTTGTTATAGAGCCAACTATAGACTGAGCCCTTCAAAACTGAGCTGAAATAAACCTTTTGTGTTTCTAAGTTAGTCACCTCTGATATCTGTTACAGTCAAGAAAAGCTGTCTAGCACACTTATCAAAAAAAGATAATATGACTTTGCAAAAGCACTTCTTGGAAATGACAACAAGCAAGCAAACTGGATAAAAATTATTGGAAATCTCTAATAGTGGCATCTAAGGACATGTTGTTGAGAAGGATCCTAAAGTCGGATCTGGGTTCATCAAGAAATAAGGCTTATGATTGATTAGTGATGTCTGGTGGGGTGTGGGAGGTGGAAAAAGTGGCTTGACTGTCACATACTTGACATCTTTTCTATGCCCTCTCATTTCTTTGTGTAAAATATAGATGCTGTATTTCCCTATGGGAAGCCAAATTCCTCTAGGCAAAGATGTATTGTTCCCAGAGCTCATGCATGAGACTGACAAACGGGTTTAAATGGGACATCTTCTAAATGTCACCTTCCATAGAGGAATAGAAAATTTATTTCTGTTCAGCAGCAAAGACTCTCCATG
This sequence comes from Petromus typicus, assembly GCA_004026965.1. Classification (NCBI taxonomy): domain Eukaryota; kingdom Metazoa; phylum Chordata; class Mammalia; order Rodentia; family Petromuridae; genus Petromus; species Petromus typicus. Next base: position 57,934 of record PVIR01007595.1, on the reverse strand, counting down.
TGTATGTAATTATTTATCTAATTCTGAACATTATTGTGAGGATTGGATAAGTTCGTAAGTATGCACAAGATCACTTAGTGTAAGATCCTACTCAGAGCAAAACCTGCATAAACAGTGGGTTGTACAGGATCTTACTGTACTGAGAAGTAGCCCCTGCAGCTGCCCTGTGTGTCTCCTTCAGGATTCTGTGGGATCTGGAACATGAAGCCCCTGCACAGCCTCTACTGGGATTTTCCCCAGGATAGTTGCCGTCTATTTCCTTAAACTCTGAGAAGCAGAGATCCTTTAAATAGTTTGGTAAAGAAGCTCTAAGTCTGCCTCAAGGACATACACAGTAAATCTATAGAAATCCTTGCCTGTATGAACTTTTCTCCCTAGCAAAACTGTTTGCACTCCAGGGGAACAGAGTAACCTGAAGGAGGATTGTGTCTGGCTTTATCTGAGAGTACTGCTGTCTCATAGCCTGAAACACAGACCAGGCCAAAGTGTGTTTGATTGCACACATGTCCATGTGGACCAGCTTCAGACAACTGTAGGAAGAGGAGCTTTAGGGAAAGCACACTAGTCAGGCAGTTTCTGAGAATTTTCAGGCAAACTATTAGTTCTTTTATCTGGTTATTCACCCAGCTAGACATAGGGTATGTTCTGGGCTCAGATCTAAGCTGAGAGCTGTGAGTCTTTGTAACAGTGGGTCCCAGGTGCCCTGTGGGTAATGATTGACATAACTAAGCTCACAGGTGGTCTTTGTCTAGCAGTGGAGATTGGAGAGTGGCTGGAGCTGGTTTCTCTCCTGACTCTTTCTGACCTTAGTCTTCCCATTTTCTCCTTCATTCCAGACTCATGGGAGAAATTATCCTTTCACCAGCTGGGTTGCTAATCTTCAGCAAAGATGCACACACCCTACATATGGAGGAACTCTTATGCTCACAAGAGGAGACCGTCCTGGATTGCCAGCAAGTCTTACCTGAGCCACGCAGAGCTGAGAAACACCATGGAGGAGGGAAGTATTCATATCTCAACTAAGAGTACTGCAACTGTATGGAGGAAGGTGGCAAAATCTTAGACTGCTTCCAAGACAAGATGGGCCTTTGCCATTGGAACTAATTTTACACAGCAGATGGAGCCTTAAAGAAATTGTTGCCCCTTCCTCCTACTTCTTCTTTCTTTCTTTCTTTCTTTCTTTCTTTCTTTCTTTCTTTCTTTCTTTCTTTTTTTCTTTCTTTCTTTTCTTTTTTTTCCTACCAAAAGCCTTTTTAATCCCAATTAAATATCAAAATGAGATCCTCTTTGGTCCTTGATCCATACTCCTAAAAGAGGTGGCTTCTAAAGGTAAGACAAGACACAAAGGTCAGGGTATAGAGGCCTCGGTCATGGAAGCCTGCTGGAGGGAATGGCTCTTTGGCTATATGCCTCTCTCTCCAATATAACACTCAGAAAAATGAGCTTTTTCATTGTAGACTTCCCAGCATCATTGGGTAAGCTTAAGAAATGTAAGTGCAGGAACCAAGCCTTGTTTTTATTGGGTCACATGAGAATAGCCTGCTAGGGAAAGGCATAGTTACAAAACAATAGGTGGTATTTCCCTCACCGCTCAGCCCCCCACTAGCAAGAAACAAAAGGATAATTGGAGGAGAAATGGGAGTCTTATGTCAGAGCCGCGTGGAACTGTACTGGATAACTCCCAACTTTCCAGACAGTCACAGCTGAGTTTACACTGCTAAATAGAATGGATATATACAAATAATTCTGTTAATTGGAACAGCAAATTCCCTCACACTTCTTTATTGGTCCCTCACTCTACCTACCTTGAATTGTGGTTGGTGGTGAACCCATGTGGCTCCTTTGAGGAGTCATCATCTCTCTGTACCCATGGTCACTCCCATGTCCTGGAGTGGGCCCAATGACTACCTCAGTGAGAGTGTGGATAAACCACAGCTTTTATTCTGTTTTGCACAGAAGGCCTTAGTAGACAATAAGGACTGTATTTCAAGGACGTTAGCTTCTGATAATTGCACTATATAAAATTCCATGAGAGAAGCTAGCATATCTGTTTGACATCACGACTTTGTTTTCAACCTACAGGAAAATTTTGATTTTATTGTTTTCTTTATTCTGGCCATCAGCACTTTGGAAAGTGCCACTGGCCAGGTGTGGTCTTGAGGACAATTCAGGAATCACTGAGCTCAGCAGCTCGGGCACTCTGGGCTCTGGGGAATGCTTTCAGTGGCGATGCAGCAATTAGCTCTGCTTCCTCGGATGTCTCAGGTTCTGGGGTAGGAACAGCCTCCAGAAGGAGCAAAATCAGAATTAAGATATCCATCATGGGAAGGGACTTTCACAGGGTCAAATGGAGATGGGGACAAAGGGAAATGAGGAAGAAACTCTGGCCTTGCAAGGATTATTCCAAAGGCTCTGAGCCCCAAATTGCATCTATGAGCAAGGGAAGAGCACAGAGGTATAGCTTAACCCAGAAACTTCCAGCACTACTGATTCTTCCTCTAACTGTGAAGAACCCAAGAGAAAATGCCAAGTCACATGGTCTCAGTTCCTCCTATATTGCACATCATGAATTATAAACAATAACAATATAAGTAAATCCATATCTTCCACAGAATCTGTGGTTCAATAATAAATTGCAGGATCCTCTTTTAAATTGTTTTTAATGTATCTAGTATATTCACTCCTAAATCAACTAGAAAGCCATGGAGGTGAACTGTTGAGACTGTGTGGGAGTTAAGCTACTGCTTCTTGCCATAGGCCCAACAGTTTAGTTTCTTACAAACTATATCTAAGGTACCACTCACAAGAGATAGTAGGAAATCCAAAGAATTTGTGCATGTAAATATCCTATGTATACAACTCTTCATACTGTGATTTCATACATGGATAGAAGACAGTCACCAAGCTTGCCATCACAAATGCTCCTTGTTGGAGAGCCATGAGATAGAGTTGTGATAATCCAATAAAGTTGATGCTTAGAAATCTTCAGTACATTCGGAACCCCTTGAGTGACATAACTCAGAAAGTCTACTCTAGAAGACATTTCCTGTGTGGCCATCCAGCTCTCTTCTACCTGTGGTGTCATTTCTTTCTGATCAAGAGGAAAGTCCATAGAAAGATCCTTCATCAGAACCCACGTGATCATGATCACTAGCTGCACCTACAATAACACTTTAATTAGCATCCAATTTTAGTGAAATTGAGAGCTCTAGATTGTAGAGTCTTCACCAGTAGTTTATAAAATTTCAGAGAACTCAGAGGTGTATTTACCCCTCCTTGTTGTCTCAGTTTTCTCATCCATAGAAATTGAATAGTGGTTTCTGTCCAAGAACTCGGGATTCATGGACAGTTTATTTCTAACTATCACACAGGAAAAAGATCAAGCTGGATTTTGGGAATCAGAAGACCCAGATCGAAATCCAATGCACTTCCTCTAATCCTTTCTCCTCTTAAATAACCCAAAATTTAGGGATCAGTGATTCAGAAGAATGGTCCTTCTTCCAACCTTCAACTTAATCATTAGTTATCAAATCAACTGAAAATAAGAGTAGGAGAAATGTGAGGGGTAAGAAGAACCCAGTCCTCCTATTGCCCTGTACCTGGTGAGTACACATACAGGTATCTTTTATAGTCACAAATCTGTCCAGTGGTCAGAAGCTCAGTGAAGGGAGGAAAATGGAGGGGAATGGTGACCTTGAAGGGTAATACTATTTAAATAGCAATATGAGTTTGAAAGGATCACCAGAGTGCAGGGTCCCTTTCCAAGTTCAGCACACTGGGTCTACTGGGAAATACTGAGATCATACTCCTCTCATTGCTTTGTTTCCTCAGCACCTGCTAGAATAGCTAATATTTCCATTTTTGAAGAGTTACAAAACTTTTTACTACTGTTTGATGTCCAAATCTCCCATCATTTTTTTAAAGCTTCCATTTATAAATAGTGGTAGCAACAACAAAATTATATGGAGGACAAACCTCCTGCCTTACATTAGCTGCTCCAACCCTTTCCTCATAAACAAACACATACATATACACTTCATATGGGAATTGAGAGCCTTGGGATTATTATCCATTTCAGAGGTTTTCAATTTTTTTCAGCAGAATTCATGTCAAATAGAACCATAACACACAAAAGGACACTGTCCACCAGCTCTCGCTCTCTTCTCCCCATCTGATCTCTCATCTTGCTCTGTCTGCTGTCTGTCTGTATCTTCTCCTCCTCCACTGAAATGGAAGTGCTATGAGTGCAGTGACCTTGTCCTTCAGTCAATTGCTATTAGAGAGAATATCCTGGGTAGCAGAGACTCAATGAAAAAAAACTGAGGGATGTATAACCATAATATCCTAGGAGCTCTTTGTGTTATGTTGACAAAATAAAAGAAAAAAACCAATCTGAAGGAGGACAGACTTATTTTGGCTCATGTTTTCTGAGGTTTTAGTCTACTGGTAGCTGACTCCGTTGCTTCTGGGACTAGAGAAGAGTGTAGAAGAAGGGTGTATCAGAACAAAGATACTCATCTCAAGGGGACCAGAAAGCAGAGAATGAAAGCAGAGTAGGTGAGAGAGAAAAGATCCAGGTCCCAATACTAATATACCGGGGTCTCAATATCAATATACCATTGAGGGGCATACCCCAGTGGCATACTTCTTCCAACTAGATCCTGTCCCCTAAAATTTCTACCATGTCCCAAAAGTGGCCACAGCTGGGGATTAGGCTTTCCACACATAGGCTTTTGGGAGAATATTCCATATCCAAACCATACTACTCTTAAAGAATGTTGGCTATAGGACACAGTGAAACAAACAAAAAAAACATGCAACCTAGCACAGAGTTAGGATTCTTTGAGCTCCTAACCGTCATTTCTACCCACAACTGGCTTGCAGGAGCTTAACAGCCATAGGCTTCGTTATCAACTCTTAGACTCTGATCCCTGAAGACCCAGAGACAAGCCGAGGATTCTGGACCAGCTTTGCCTCCAGGTAGCAGGGTTTGTAGAGCAGTTCCATTTCATTCCAAGCCTTTAGAAATCCACAGTGTTCTTTTATCCTCATGTGAAAAAGATAAATGTTAAGTCCAGGGCTGGCAACAGCACAGAGACCTTTTAGGAGCTGTCCCTTGCCCCCCTCCCTGCTGAAATAGCACTGGAAGGCACTTCTTTTGTTCAATGGAGCTTCACCCCTTTCCTAAAGGCAGTGGAGAGACCAAAAGCTGGCACCTGAATAGATGAGTTGGTTCAATCTGATTTTCTGTCTTGGGAATATGAAGTTAAAAACATGAAAATTGCTGAGTGTATAGAATGTTCAGAGGGAGAATTCTGAGGTGGAATAGATTATAAAGCACTTTTCAGTGCTAATTATAATTGAAATCAGTGACTTCAAGGGAATAGCAACAAGTCCCCCAAGATTATGGGCAGGCAGATCTCCTAAGAAAGAGGACACAGTCTTTTTCTGTGCTGAAGGAGTGAGTCCAGGTTGAGCTGAGGGTAGACTGTGGGTACCCAGAGGTCATGGGGGCTGAAATGAGGCTGACCTGTATCTACTGCACATAGTCCCAGCCATGGAAGCAACAGAGCTCCTATCCATGCTAAGAAGCAAAACAACATGCAAATGAATCAGTGGTCAACCCTTCTGGTCTACCTCTTGGGAAGTGCTCAGTGGGAGGAGTACTGTGAGCCACACCAAGCATGATTCCTTGGAAAGGATGCCAGGATCAATGAAAGGATTATATGGAACCTGCATACTGATGAGTTTGCGATTCCCAATTCAGTAGAGCTTTTTTTGTCAACTTGGAGCAGGCGATGCATTTCCGTGTTACATCTGTTTTGTAAGGAGCTCTGCCTGGGAGGGGCCAAAGCTTTACTTTGGCTTGAACTCTGGATGAATTGACCCAGAATAAAGTTGCATAGGCCTTTGAGGTTGGGCCTTTCTAGGAACTTCCTTATAGAACAAGGAATAAAAAAAATAAGCTTCAGGGCATGGTGAAACTGAAGGTCTACCAGGAAGTAGGCTGGGACCACAGCAAATAAAACAAGCTGTATGATGAAGGGAGAAGCAATTGAAGAGACCAGACAATGGGAAAGTATTTAGTAAAGAACATAATGATGATATTAAAATATTAAGTAACAGTGGGTTTCAAATTTTAGCTGCGTGGCTCCAAATTTTGTTCTCCTCACTCCCATATCTTCTCTCAGTGAAAGAGTGAAAAGGGATTAGATGTGCTGAAGATAACAGTAGTCCCGATAGTTCTGGCTCATGTTTATTGAACTCTAAGGCATAGCAGGTGATCTTCTTAGCAGCGTGTGTGCTAATTTTCCCAGCAGGCCTATTGAGGATGAGGCTATTATTATAAAAATAGGTTATGTGGATGAGGAAACTGAGGCAAAAAGCAAGCAAGGGAGGGAGGGGGAAAAGGAAGAAAATGGGTGAAGTACTTATTTATGGTCAGATATGTAATAAATAAAGGCAACAAAACCCAGCCAGTCTAAAACCCAAGGGTGCACTTGTACATGTTAATCTGAACAGTCTGAAATTGTCAGTAGTATTTAGCTCTGGTGGCCACAATAACAGCACTGCTGCAACCTAAAATGTCTCACTGTTAATTCTCATCAAGAGCAAAAAAGCCTTAATTTATACTCACTTTATTCACTAAGATGGTGTCATTTCAGGCATTTCTTAGCCCACTGTTCTCTGGTCTGGCAAAGCCTGAGTGGTTACGCAAAGCAGAATATCCAAAGAAATGGCTCCTTTTGTAATTTTTTCTACAATAGTTACCTCTAAGGTATCTGTAGTCCACATTTAATAGTGTTAGACATTAATTTCTATGGCTCCCTTGGGCCACTGGCAAGGCAAAGAGTTACAAGACTTGGATGTGACTGTGCCACACACTACAAGACACTATTCCTCCAAAGTGACACCCATCACAGGCACTGATAATGAACAAGGACCAGTGCTGCCCAACCCCCAAGATCAAAGACTTCCCCCCCCCTTTTTTTTTTTTTTGAGATAGAGTCTCACTTTGTAGTTCAGGCTGGCCCTGAGCTCAGCATCAAACTCATATCACAGCAATCCTCCTGCCTCTGCCTCCCGAGTGCTGGGATTACAGGCGTGAGCCACCACGCCCAGCACTGTGGTATGTGGTACTGATTGCTGCTGGGTGTGAGTCTTCACACCCAGGATTGTATGTGGTTACCAGGGGATTGAACCTGGGTCCTTGCGCTTGTAAGACAGATGCCAGAACCACTGAGCTAAATCCCCAGCCCCAGGACTTCCTCTTTCTAGGGAAAGAAAAAACGTTTCTGTCTCTCTAGCTGCTTCCCAAAGCTTAGCATCACTTGGGAACCACAAAGGTACAATTCTCAGGAGTCAGGCTTTTTTCTTTTTGAAGACAGGGTCTGGCTTTGTAGTTCAGTCTGGCCTTGAGCTCAAACTCACAGCAATCCTTCTGTCTTTGCCTCTCAAATTCTGGGATTACAGGAGTGAGCCACCATGCCAGTCACTGTGGTTTGTGGTTCTGATTGCTGATGAGTGTGAGTCTCCATGTCCAGTATTGTTGTACGTGGTTACTGGGGATCGAACGTTGGCCCTCGTGGTTGCAAGACAGGTGCTGGAACCACTGAACTAAATACCCAGCCCCAAGCGCAGGCTTTTGTAACATGAGGAAAGAGGGTTGATCCTATCCTCAGGTTCTGCTTCAGATCCTGCAAATGTATCTTACAAAAGGAAATACAAATAATCCGGTTTACTTTTTGAAGTTAGATCCAGTGGGTGATAACAATGCAAAGACAAAAGCTCATTTCTCTCACACAAGGGCCCTCAGCTCAGCTTCCACCAGGGGTAGCTTCTGTTCATTGCTACCAGAAGTGCCAATTCCAAAGAATCCATGTCACCATGAAGAATTCTTCCACTTCTTTTCAGTGTCTCCCTTCCGGTTTTCTAAAGTGTATGTCCACTGGGGAGGTTGTCTTTTCTTTAGATCTAACAAATGAACACAGACGTCACCAAGATTGCATGTTACAAAGACAAGTCTCAAGGCAGTATTTATAATATACAAGTCACATTGTATAATGTGTGTCACCTATATTCACATTATACAATCATACACTGTGTCAGACACATGCATGTATGGATGTATAACACTTTTTACCATAATGGTTTTCTGTCCCTGGGGTCCATGGGAATAAGAGAAGGTTGGTGTTAGACTTTTTCCTTGCTTCTTCAGATTACATCAAGAACATTGTTTCTATTCTTTCAGAGAGAGGAAAGAACAGGGGAAAATGCTCATATAACTCTGTTTTCTTTACGCAAAACAGTGAGAAGGCAGCCGACACCCTCTGGCCAGAGCGTGACTTGGGACTGGCCTGGCATCTCCTGCAGTGCGGAGGAGTCATGACCTTGTGGGGCTGGTGGCTTTTGGCACCCTCCCAGTCCTGAGTGTGCTGCACAACCCTAAATAACCTCGCTTCTGTACCATCTGACACAGAGAGCATTTCCCTGATGAATTACCCATGCACAGATAATCAAATAAATCTTTGTCTTGCTACCCACAGCCAGGATGCCCTGCAAAGTTTCACAGGTCATAGCACAGATCAAATTAAGGTCCAGAATCATGGACAGGCTGGATTGGCAGCTCAGACCTGGCCCTCCGGGGCCATCCTAACACACACGGTGTGTTCTCCTGGCCAGACTGTCTGAGGGGGACATATTGACCATCCGTTCTAGTTGCCAGGTGAACACCTGGTCAGAAAGGAGGCTGCAAAGTGGGGACCAGGGAGGAGACATGAGGAAATAAACCAGCTTCTTCTGGTCACACAAAAAATCCTGCCTCCCCCCAATCCTATACATCCGACAAGGGCAGAACTTGAGTTGCCCGGGGTTCGGTGTTCACCCCACCCCAAGATAGCAGCGGCTGATGCCTCGTGCCTCTTTCCCGACAGAGAATGTGATCACAAATCGGGAACCAGATGGCTGCCTTTATATTTCTTTTTTCTTTCTTCTTTCTTTTTTTTCTTTTTTTTTTTTTTACTGCAATACTAAAGCCACCATAAAAAAGCAAAGTTGAACAGACAGAGCTAATAATATAATCATTCAAAACACCTGCAAACAGTGCAGATGGGCAATTTCTGTCTGCAGAATCATCGGTGAAAGACCGCCTCCCCATATGGGCAGTTCCAGAAGCTCAGCTTCGCCCAGCTCTGTCCCTTACCTTAAGAAAACCTGTGCAGAGCATATGCAGGCTTTTTATAGTTGAGCTGAAGAATGGGTAGCTGATTATTTATGTCCTTCTGGTATGTCTTAGAGTCAAGCAACCTGCAAAGGATCCAGCCACCCGGGCTCCCCAGGTGGAGAGGGACCCGGGAAAAGGACAGGGACTCAGGATGTCACTGCATTTCCAATCTGGGCACACATGCGCGCGCGCGCACACACACACACACACACACACACACACACACACACACACGAAAAAAGGCTATTGTCTAAGAATGACTCCATCACTCTCTTCCCCGATTCCTTGAAATAAACACCTTCAAAAGCCAACAGCCCTGCTTTTTATTTTTCACTAAAAGCAGTAAAATGTGAATTTGTGGGGAAAGAAAAAAAAAAGTACTATGCAAAGCTTTGTTTTATCGTGTGTCTCCATGGTCCCTTGCACCACTCCTCCCAGCCTGCTGCAATGGGACTTGATTCCAAAGAAGAAATAGAGCAGGATGCTGCAGTGCAAGGCGGCCACACCTTGGCTACAGGGTCAGTTACTCCCTTCTCTGCACGCATATTTCAGAGAGCAAAACTCAGGCCTACAGGCGAGAACCAATTTTTTGAAAGGGCCCAGAGAAAGAGACGGTGTCCCCAGGTGGAGCTGTATATTAGCTCATAGCATACGCTCCCTCCTCCTTCCCTCGGCCCTTCCTTTGCTTCCTCCATGAGTAGGTTCCAGCCCTCACTGAGTCCAGTTTTCTCCCCCTGAACACAGGTAGATGGGTAGGGGACAAGAGGCACAGCTGAGCTTGAAGTTAAATTTCATCTACCAACCAGAGAGGCAGCCATGATTCCCCAGGCCAGCTAAGTAATTCTGCTCTTCACACAGAGACTCAGGACTTCCCCTGGCCAGGCACTTGTGGGAGTGACACTGGGTCTTGGTTTTCAGACAGCTCACAGGCTGCTGGGAGGAGCTTGTTTGAATGAATCACACACAGGAAGTGCTTGAGAAGGAGGTAGGATGCAGGACTGGGTGGAGTTGAAAAACAAAGAAGGCTTTCCGGAAGTGACAACTTAGGACATTTTCCTTTCTACCTGCATACAGAGGTGAGGAGCAATCAATTTTCTTCTCTCCAACCTGCCACCAGGGCCTAAGATGTCATGGTCTCTCATTTTTCCTGTGAACTAAGTCCAGTCACTTGTCTCCTAACTCCTTCTTTCCCAACCCCTTCTCTACAGTGCCCATACAGAGATCAATTTAAACAGTAACTATGGAATCCCTTACTAAAGATTCACCAATAACGTTCCTTCACTCTTACCATAGCTACTAAAATTCTTATGATAGGGAATTATTTAAGGCTGAAATCGACGAAGGTAACAATCAATCCATGTTAAGAATAATTTAAACAACAAAAGCATTTATGACCTAACATAAAAGTCAAGCAGTAACACTATGTCCTATGTCCATATTTATTTAATTTAGTGGTTCACTAGCATCATCGAGGATTTAGCTTCCTTCTAGCTTTCTTGATCTCATTTCTTTTCCTTTTCTGCTGGTACTGCAGGGTAAAGACACAAGAAAGAAATCCAGGATCCCTTTTGCACACAGCACTGCTTAGAGCCCAAAGAAGTAAATTCTCTCTTTGTCTCCTTTTAAAATTTAAAAATATTTCAGAAACCCTTTCTGCTACTCACATCCCAGTTGTCAGCAGTGTGTCATCTGCTTATCCTTAAAGACATTCAGGGAAAGAGAACAGAATTTCTAGCACTTATATAAAGGAAGATTCATCTCCTGGGATTGAAGTCGAGTCTAATTCATTCTAAGTCTTTAGGTTACCTCCTTGCTGAACAAAATTAAATTTTCATTAATAAAAAATGAAGGGACATCAGGAAAATGTCGATCTTTAGACAGTCAACCAACAATGTCTGCCCTATGGACTGTGGAATCTATGAGCAACAGCCTAACTCTCCCCCAGCCACTCACTGTGGCTTATGAGCTTTCTTTCTCTGTAGTTGCCCCCACCTGAGATGTGGCTTAGCTGCCCAATTTAAAGTTGTCCATTATGGGGAAATCACAAGACTGAGGCTATCCATCTCTTGAATGAATGGTAGAACTTGCAAGAACTTGGAGGCTTTTCTTTCCCTAACTGTATATATGTACATGTACATGTAGGTATAGGCTTGTGTGGATATTTGAGAACTGATTCATTTCCCATACCTTTCAATGAGCCACTTTTGAAGGTTCTGTCATTGAAATATAATTTATATATTGTGAAATATATAGTTCAGTGTATAATGTGATGAGTTTTGACAGATGCATACACCCACGTAGCCCTTATTCTGATGAAAATGAAGAATATTTCCATTACTCTGGAAAAATTCTTCATGCACTTTTCCAAGCAATTCCTGCTCACCTTTTACACAGGCAACTACTGCTGTGATCTCCTCTACTGCAGATGTTTTTTTTTTTTTCTTTTTCTAACACATAATTTAAATGGACTCATATAATTTGCATTATGTCATGACTGGCTTCTTTCACTCATCATTTTCATTGAGATGATCTATGTTACTGGTATTCAGTAGTGTATTCTTTCATACACCAGGTAGTATAAGTCATATGAATGCACAGGATTTGTTTAAACATTCCCCCCTTGGTAGTACTTAGGTTGCTCTCAGTTTGAGGCTGTAAACATCAAAGTAAAATTCTGGGTAAATATTTCACAGTAGAATTGTTTCATCTTCAAAGAGTTTCCTTAAGTGGTCTGTTATTTTGTGTTTCAGCAGCAGTGTAGGAGGGACTAGTTGCTCCACGTCCTTGCCAACATCTGGTACTCTTGGGCATTTAATTTTAGCCATACAAGTGTGTATCAAATAGAATTTCATTATTGTGTTGATTTGTATTTTAGCAGTAATCATTACTATTGAGCACTTTTTCATGTGATTATTGGCAGCTATGTCTTTGTATGTGAAGTATGTGTGTCTATTTTTTAAAAATTAAATTGTCTCTTTATTTGATAAGATTAATGATAAGAATATTATATTAGCCACTTCCCTATTGCTAGGACAAAATGATACAATACCCCAAATTTAAAGCAGGAGAAGTGTTGTGGCTTATCTTTCCAGAGGGTTCAGTTCATGGTAGGCTGGTTCCGAGACAGAAATAATAATGATAGAAGGACATGGTAGAATAAAACAGCTCAAGCCGTGGTCCTCAGGAAGCAGAGAGAAAGAAGGAAAGAGCCAGGGAAAGAATGACAGGCTTTCAAGTCTTACCACTGGTGATGAGCCTGTAACTAGTCCCCACCCCCTAAGAGTGTACTCAGTTATGAATAAATCAATGGATAAATCTGCTTATGAGTACAGCCACCCCAAGATCTAATCACCTAGCAAACATTCCACTTCTGAAGTCAGGAGATCTTGGGGATATTTCAGATCAAGACATAGATGATATGTTATTGATATAACATGTTTATAATTAATACTAATATTAATAAAATTAGTAATTAGAAGATTTTTTTAACACATTCCACACATAGCTTTTGTGTGTGTGTGTGTGTGTGTGTGTGTGTGTGTGTGTGTGTGGCAGATTATACATTGTGAGGATCTTTTTACAAGTTGAATCTATTTTCAAAGCTCATTCTTTTCCAGAAAATAATCCCTTTTGTCAAAGTTTTTGACTGTAAAGCCATAAAATTTCCAAATATTCTCTACTTACATCTCTGCAAAATCCATAGTTATATTTGTTTTCCACGGTCATATCATTATTTATATCTGATCTCTGTTGACTTGCTCAGTCTTGCCTAAAGGTTAGCTGTTTTTATAGTCTTTTCTTTAAAAACAAAAACTCAAAACCATAAGATTTGGTTTCTTTATTATTTCACTGTTTTCTGTTTCATTAGTTTTTTTCCCTCACTTTTATTAGTTTCTTATTTTTTGCAGTCTTGATTTATCAGTTGTTTTTGCTGTTCAGTTTTATCTTTCTCAATATGATGCTTACTTCATAGTTTTTCAGGTTTTTTTCTAACACAAATACATAAGGATATATGTCTTGCTTTAAGAATTGCTTTGATATATAGCAGTTTCACTTTTTAAAAATTTAAGTGTTTCCAAACTTTCAATGTTACTTTTCCTGACACATGAGTTATTTAGAGATATGAATTTTCCTTCTAAATTTCTGGGAAAACTTATTTCTGTTACTAGTTCTAAATGTATTTCTTTTTAGTCAAAGAATGCTATTTTTATGATATTAAAGACTCGCATCTTCTGAGATGTGTGAATTGTGGTCAGTTTGGCTACTATTTGATTTTTATTGAAAATAACGTGTTCTGTGATTTTTTTATTACGTGACTATCTGTATATTTGTCTGATGAATAAATTTATGAACTGAATCTCAATAACCTATATGCATAATATTTTCTTAGCTCTTTGTAATTATTGAGAGTTACAGTATCAACCTCCTCTAAATAGTCATTTACATATTTATTTGTGTAGAGTTCTTCCATAAATGCCAGTTGCCCTGTCATACAATACTTTGTGGAATTTGGCTCATGATAAATTGAGTTAGCACCTCTTGCTAGCAACAGTGTGATTTCTAATAGACAACTTGCAAAGAACTTTTGGATTAGTCATTGGACCAGCTTCTAATCAATCTCTACCTATTATTTGCATTTGCATTTAGACATATATTTAAACCTGTGGTGATTTGATCAGTGATTTTTTTTTTTTTTGGTTTGTTGAGCAAACACTTGTTACATCATTAATATGTGTGTGTGTGATGAATAAATGAAGAAAAAGTAAAGAGGTTTTAAAGGCAGGAAAAAAGTATCCCTGGACAGAAAGAATACAGGGTTTTATTGTGACAAAGACCTCAGTCTTTGTATCTTGCCTAATGTCATCCTTCCAGCTTTCCAATCGAGAGGCCTTATCTCCTATTGTTAGTTCATATGGCTTGGGGGATGTGGACTTCATCTCTTCCCTCCAAGAGTGAAGACATTTGGAGTTGAGTAGTCACAAAATGTGAGCCACACCTGGGTGACATAACAGTAGAAGAATGAAGGTGATACAAAAAAGTAGAACTGAGAGAGGAAGGCAGGCTGAGTCTTGGTGATTTTGTGACTTAATCTAATGATGTTCCTTAGTCTTCCAATAAAACAAAATTTGTCTTTCTTTTACTTGATTGTAGGTTAATATTCTTTTAGAAAAAAGTCCTAATAAGTATGTCCTAAGGTATACCTACTTGAGTATAAATGAGTCAAAACTTATCATTGTTAATGGCTGAATAATATTCAATTTTATATTTTAAAAATCACATCTTCCTTATTCAGTCTTCTGTTGATGGGTTGTTTCCAAGATTTAGCTATTATAAACTGGGCTGCTATAACATGGGTATACATATGTCAGTGTGGTAGGAATCTTTTAATTCTTTTGTGTGTATCTCTAGCAGGGGAATAACGGGATCAAATGCAACCTCTAATCCTAGCTTTTTGAAGAATCTCTATTCTGATTTCCACAGTGGTTACAGCAATCTATGTACCCACCAACAGTGGAGAATGAAGTGAAATAAACAGGACACAGATGTGTAAATACTATATGATTTCTCTGGTTTGAGAAACTAAAGGTATAAATGAGTTCCACAATGTATGCAAGGTATTGTGAAATAAGAAGAAAAATGTTCAAAGGAAAAGGGAAAATGGCTGGTAGAAGTAAAGAAAGAAAATGTGTGATGGTTAAAGAAAGGAAACAAAGTTTACATATATATGGGGTGGGGAGTTGTAGGGAGGGCAGGGGACTGGGAAAAATGGGAATCAAGATATGTCATGTACTGGCACTAACTCTGAATGTTTAATGTGATCGTAGTGTGTATCAAAAAGGTACCAATAACATCAAATTTTTAAAAAAGCCCTAATGAATATCAAGGAGGGAGTTGTCTTCCCCGTATTCCACAGTGTAGATCACTGTCTTAAGAGATGAGAAAGGCTTGTTATTCTTATCTCCTACCATGTATCAACTCAGGAACACAGTGCTTGGGTTTATTTCCTATTAAGCCTTTACCACTATCCTGAACACGGGGCCCAAATCTGCATTTTCCAATTACAGTGGTGTGACCAAGGCACCTTCTATTTTTTGGTCAGGTCTGCAAACTTGTGTGGAACTTCCTCTTCTTGGCCTCCCTCAAAATGAAGAAGATTAGAGAAAACACTTAGAGCTAAATAAGAAATTTCTCTCCCCGGAGGTCCATACTGTGTTGCAATATGTGCTGGAGTGACATGTTGAAATCACATTGTATTTCAGCTCTATTAAAACGCTAGCTAATTAAGAGGATCCAGAGAAAACTTTAGATCACTTTACTACACAGACTCTTTCCTAGGTGCTCCCAGTACTAAACATGAATAGGGTCTTCTTTTGATAACTGCAGTGAGTCTGAATGTGAGTTTCTTTGGTCCTGGCAGCACAGCAGGCTCCTACATGACATATGTAGGATGTGCTAGATGAAGTGTGTCCTTCGATATCCACAAAAGGCAAATACTAACTGAGGATAAATTTCCTTGCTCTTCAGATGGGAGAACACATACCCTACTGGCCACTGCTGTACCTTACACATAGACATATGTGCTGTTATTTCACTCCCTATTCCTCTTCTCCCTGCTGGCAATAGCTGGGATCAACTCATAAATAAACAATGTGCATTTGATGCCTTGTCTCTGGGTCTACATTTAGAGGATTACAGTGTAATATGTCACATTACTCCTCTTCTTCTGACTTTCCATTTTGTTTTAATCTATCTATCTATCTATTTATCTATCTGTCTCTGACAAAATTACAACAAATTTAATTTAAAAATTTTAATTGGCTTTTCTGTGATTCCACAATCAGACAACCTTTTATCATATAAAATAAAATGTATTTCAGTGAGCTGAGAATAAGAAGTTTTATAGATGAAGAAAAGCTGAGAAAAGCAAAAAGAGAACAAAGAATAGATTGGTCATTTCCAAGCTCCTGTTTTTATAAGTTAGAGGAAATGAGACAGAACAACAGAAGAATACCTGATTGGTGAACATCAAGTTATTTTTGAAGGGTTAATGATTAAAGCAGAGAGAACTTCCTTACACTGCTGATGGAAAATGGCTGTTTGGGAAATTTGCATGTCATCTTTCTCCTAATTTATTGAAAGGTCAGACAACAGTATAGTTTTGGTTTGGTGATGTGGAACTTTAATATGAATGATTCTATTTCCAGTTTTAGTCTGGTCTGTTAAAACTTGGTGAACAAAGGCCTGCTATCATTTATACTTAGCAACTAAATACATATGTATGTATTAATAAGCTTTTATTTTAGAGCAGTGTTTGTTTCACAGTGAATAGAGTGGAAGGTACACAGAGCTCTCATTTAGTACCTATCGCTAGTCATATGCCACCTCTCTCTTTATCAACATTCCCTGGCAGAGTGCTGCTTTTAGGAAAGTTGACAGACCTACACAGACATATTACGATCATCCAAAGTTCTATTATACATTCTAGGAACCACCATTTATTTTTTAACACATATTTTCTTACATTTTGTCATCTCCCTTTTCCCCTTACTTGGAAAATATGAGTTTTGTATTAGCCTCCCATCACTATAGGAAACATTTGAGGGAATGAACTTGTGTTAAAACAACAACAACAACAACAATAACATCAACAACAAAAAAGCTATTTCGGCTTCATATTTGGAGATTTCTCTCCAAGATGAGATGGTAGTGAAGTGACACAATACAGCAGGAGTGTGGAGCTGAGGAAAACAGCTCACCTCCTGGCCAAGAAGGAAAGAGAGCATGAAGTGTCCTGTGTGCCACAGTCCCCTTCCAGGGGACAACCCAGTAAAATAAGAACCTCTTACTTTCAGCTCTTCCTAATCGGAATGCCCAGAAAATCAGCCCTTTAGCACCGAGGACTATCGAGGACATCCTAGATCCAGACTATAGCAGCTTGATCCTTAAAAACACAAACAGCTCCTGCTCCTCTCTCCCTTTATAACAGCTTGGTGGACTGGAGCCTTGGGTCAGTGAGGAAACTGAGTTGTGAAAATCCTTGTGCATATGGATCCTCTAGAAAAATAGTCCAAGGTTCTCTTCCCCTACAGAGGCTCTGGATTTTTTCTCATATATTACAAGTAGGATTTTAATTTTAATCAGCAAATTCAAAGAAGAAAGAAAAATTTAACAGTCATTAACATTAAACTCAATAGTGAAAGACAGAATGTTTTCCTCTTTTAAGGTTGAAAATGAGGAAGTGAAAAATGATAATTAAGTCATCATATACTGGTACAAATTCTCAATGTTGAGTGTGATCATGATGTGTATATATAAAGTACCAATAAAGATTTCAATAAAGGAAAAAAAAGTAAGACAATACCACTTCTGGGTCACATTATGCTGGAGACTGAAGCCAGTATAATTAAGTAAGAAGACAAAAGTAGTAAAACCACAAGGCTTAGGATAGAAGAAATACAAATTCTGTGTTTGAAGGTGTCATTGTTATACACATCACATATAAACACTTCAGGCACACATACACACACAGACACAGACACACACAGACACACACAGACACACACACACACACACACACACACACACACACACACACCATTATTACATTAAGTGAGTTCAACAACATGAAGAGTTATAGAATTAATATCAAAACAGTCTTATTTGTAAAGATGATCAATAAACAATTCAGAAATCAAGTGAAGAGAACAATTTTACTTATAATAAAAGCACCAGGAAGAATAAAATATGTAAATTTATTTAAAAAGTACAAAATTTGTATAAACTACAAAATACTATTTAAAAGAAAAATCTAAATAATAAATGGAAAGACATGTCACAGATATAACACTGTAGTTAAGATGGCAGCATTTTCTGCAGATCCAATGAGTTTTTTTCAAAACTCTGCTACCATTTTGTATAAATTATAGACTAATATGATCAGTAAATGATCACAAAATTGAGACAAAAATAAAGAAATCAAAATAAAGGAAGCAATTTTGAAAAAGAACAGAGTTGGAGGATTCAGACTTCCCAATTTCACCCATTACAGTGTAGCTCCAGTGATTGGACAGCATGACACTAGAGAATAGAAAAAGAATCCTGGGTGGGGGGGAATCCTTGCATTTATTATCAATTGATTTTTGATAAAGGAGCCAGACCAGTGAATGGAGAAAGAATATTCTTTTCAATGAATGGAGCTAGGAAAATTGGATATCTTCATACAAAAGAATAACTTTGGACCTCAACATAGCAAAAAATAGCTCAACATGAATAATGCATTTAAACATAAAAGCTGAAATTCAATTCTTGAAAGAAAACATGGCAGTAAATCGTGTGATGTGTGTTAGGAAACAGAACCGAAACACATAAGAGCAAAGTAAAAAATAAAATCGGACCTATACATAAGTCACCTTATAAATTAAATTCTTTAAATTAATATTTCTGTGACCTGTTTATTTCACTTATGAGGACGTCCTCAAGGTACATCCTAAATGAAATAAACAGGTCATGGATGTGTAAATATCATATCTTTTCTCTGGTATGAGAAAATGAAGTTGTAAATGAGTTGTAGTATGTATAGTTGATATTGTGAAATAGAAAATATTTGAAAGGGAAGAACATGTAGGGGTAAATAATGAGGGGAAAATTTATGTGGTAATAAAGAAAAAAGGAAACAAAGATTATGTATTTAGGGGTGGGGGATTGCAGGGTGGGGGAAAAGGAAAAAATGAGATATCAAGTCGTGTCATATTCTGGCACAAACCCTCAATGTTGAATGCAATGATGATCTGTATTCATAATGTATCAATAAAGATTAAATTAAAAAATAAATAAATAAAATAAAATTTCTGTTACAAGTGATATCAGGAAAGTGAAAAGAGAAAAAAAATTCATAAGAATTTTCATACAGGATATATTAACTCATGCCACTTAACAATAAAAAGATGGATAGCTCACTTGAAAACTGGACTAAGGATCAGAATACAAAGTTTTCTAAAATTGCATAGAAATGGCCAATAAATACAAGAGAAGTTATTGAACACTATTAGTCATTCATAAAATATAGAGCTATGATTACATACCACTCAACATACTATGATGACTGTATTCAGAAAGATAAAAGCAAGTGTTTATAAAAATGTGAGGAAATTGAAATCCTCCTACATTTCTAGTAAGAATGCAAAATGATGGAGCCATTTTGGAAAAGATTGATAATTTGTCAAAAAGTTACACAAAGAATTAGCAAATGACCTTGAAATTTCACGTCTAGGTTGATATTTAATAATGGAAAATATATGTCCACCCCAAAACTTGTCTATAAATGTTCATAGCAGCATTATTCATAATAGCCAGAAAGTGAAAATAACACAAATATCCATCAAATGATGAATGCATAAATATAATATAGTATATACAAACAATGAAATATTATAATTTAACAATAAAAAGGGAATGAAATATTGACATAGGCTGCAACGGGGATAGATTTTAGAAATATGCTAAGTGAAAATTACCAGTCATATGAGACCATGTATTGTCTAATCCTACTTACATAAAATAGCATAAGCAAAGAATTTAAATGTAGGAATTGCATGGTATATGAATTATATCTAAACAAAACTGAGAACAACTGGGAAACTATTTCCCAGAAGTAACTATCATTAATAGGTTTAATAAAAATAACTTTGAGGATAAAATTATATTCATGAATCATCCTGTTTGTGATATTATTTTCTTTTAGGAACACCATGGCATTAAATATCTTTTACAATGGTGTATTTTAAAGCTGAACAGTAATTTTGTATATGTGTCTTATAATTTGTCTAGAGAATCCTAGTCAAATATGTAAGTTGCTTCTAATTTGTTTTTATTGTATATAATGCCATACTGAATATCTCTTGGCTACGTTGACTAACAGATGTGTGTATTTTGATGACCTGAACTACAAAGTCCCTGCCAGCTTTGAAGAAACCATCACTCAATTTTCTCATCTGAAATTTAATGCAATGCTCAATTTCCCATATGCTTGTAACAGTGGATATTGTCTGTATGAAAGAAGTTTCATCAATTTTATTCACATTATTTTTTCTGGTTATGAACAACTATCCCCACACCTCAAATTGAATCTGCAGAATCCCAAAGACTGAAAACAAGAGATAACAGAAAATCAGTGTGTGATGTGAAGTAACATAAGAGCCTTTATTTCAGACATTCCTTTGGCTGACCTCTTACATAGAAACAACTCTAACCCTAATCCTAAGCTTAACCCTACCATGGAAATACCAGATGCTGCTATGAGTCCAAGGCAGTCAGCACATAGGCCTTACCTGGTCTGTCACTAGTTTCCCCACCAGGGCTTGTCCAGTTAACAATAAGGTGAGATTTTCTTTTTTTTTCTCCCCAGTACCTGGGATTGAACTTGGGACCTTGCACTTCTGAGACAGGCACGGTGCTGCAGGGCTATATCCTGGGTCCATGGGGTGTAACTTTCTAAAGAAGGCTTTCCTTTCAACTGGGCATCCTCAAGCCTCAAATGTTACACTTTGGAGATTTAAGGACAAGGAGGGATAAACTTTTCTGGACATATAGTTTTATCGCCCAGACTTAGGGGTCGTGTTCTCCAAGGGAGAAGGGGTCATGAATCTTTCTTTGAAGATAAATTTAAAGCTACCCAGTCAATAAATAGGATCAAAATTTATATCAAAATAAATATTACCTAAATTCAATATCATGTGTTGGATTGTATCTCAGGACAGAAAAAAGAATATTGACGAGAAATCTGTTGAAATTGAGAGCAAAACTTGAAATTAGTTAATAATAATGTATCAGTACTTTGGCAAATGTACTGTTAGTTACACAAGGTATAAGCAATAAATGTTATTTGATAAAAAGAATTCTTTCTGTAACACCGAAAATGCTTCCAAAATTTTACAAAGTCAAAAGTGAAAACTGTACATTAATATATATTTACTCATAAGTGAGAGTCCTGCATTCACTCACTGATTCACCTATCAAATAGGGTCAGGTAGATCTCAAATTAAGAATTACAGAGTTTGTAAGACAATTATCCTGATCAACCTGTTTCCAACCATTTTCTACCTTAATGCAACTGGATACAATGTACTTCCATCAGAAACTAATTTGGACACATGTAATTTAACAAACATCCTAAAGGTTCATGTATTGAAGGTCTGATCTCCAATTCAGCAACATTATAAGGTGGGATGTAGAGAGATCACTGGTTCATTAGCATTCTGGTCTCATTACTGGATCAATCCATTAATGAATCTATAGCTGAATGGATATTAGGTGGTAGAGCCCAGCTGAAGGAAATAGGTCTAGAGGGATGGCTTTGAAAGATGTATCTTATCCCTACTAAGCTTCTCTCTCTGTGTGTCTCTCTATGTCTGAATGTCTGTCTGTCTCTCCCTCCCTCATTTCTGGCTTCAAAGAGTAAAGCAGCTTTACTCTCTACATCTTTCTGCTAGGAAGTTTCTGTCTCACTACAGGCCCAGAAGCAACATGGCCAACTGAGCATGAACTGAAACCTCTGAAACTTTAAGCCTAAGGAGATCTTGATTTTCACAAGTATTGTGCTGCAGTAACAGAAAGCAGAGTAACATATCCACTTTAACCTTAAAACCTTGTTATGAACTCTGGCAGTCAGAGATGAGGGCATCTTTACAACCTTTATTAGATTTCTCAGCCTTGTCTAACATGTTAATTTTATGTATGTGAAAAGTATCGTTGCAGAGGAAATGGAATTGTCTTCATTATTTTTCCAATCATTGTTTTTAAATAACTTTAAAGGAGTACTTCTCAAGTGTACCTAATATTCTTCCAGTCTGGTTGTTGACACAGTACAAGAACTGCAGGACACCAGGAGACTTTCTCTTTGCTTTCTTTCTCCTTTGCCCTATTGCTCCTGGGTAGGACTGTTCAGAAAGAGGTTCGATCCTACCGCCTCTTGCTTGTCTAAAGAGGCCACTGAAGAACTCACTGAGAGGTTGTTTCCTAATTGCAGATTACAGTTTTTAACAATGTTTGCTAAAAGAGAGAGAAGAGGGTGTTTCAGGCTCTGCAGTGGCTTCCCGCCATGCAGTTGTGTTCTTGCTAAGTATCCTCCTGCCCTCTCAAAATCTTTTGCTTTTATAAAAAGCAACAATCATTTGAATAATTACAAAACAGAAAATACTTTCTTTTCTGACTATGTACTGTTTTCCTCCAAGCAAGAGCTCTGCTTTCATCTGATACATAAAAGAGCAATAGTTCTCTGATGAACTAAGACACATGGAATATCTAATTAACATTAAAATGCTGTCTCTCCTCATTAGCTTCATTCGCACTGGATGTGTCAGTTCCTGAGAAGGAAGTACAGAGGCAATGACCTCATCTCACTTTTTTTTTTAATGAAAAGGCAAATTAAAATAAAAAGAATGACCATTTAGTCTTCTTAGTAGCACAATGGTTTGCTAAGCCGTTTGCCTGGTGATGACTTCTCTACTCCAAAGCCTTGAGTCCCTTCTGACAAACTCATTATGAATGTGTCTGTGACCATTTCTCTGTGTTTCTATTGTCTTGGAATCTTGGCAGAAAGCCTACTCCGCTCTGTGTTATGTAGGTTCATTACATAAAGCTGTGTAACTAAATCCTGTAGAAGAGAAACTGAGGCAATCTTTGAGGAAAGAGCATTCCAGCTTCATAGAGCCTCTGGATAGTGCCCCACTGAGCTATCAGGGGTCACTGAAGACTAAGAGAGTGAGTTCTATCACTCACTCCAAAATGCCTTAGAGTAATTTAGTAGACACCTTCTTACCAAGAGAAGTTCAGAAATGCCTAAAATGTATTCTCATAACAAGCAAAAAGACCTTTAAGATTTAAGGCATTCTCTGGCCTCAGAAGAAATTGTGTGGTCTATGACCACATAACTGCTATAGATGCAGACCTGCTAGGTATCATCTATGCTCTTCTTATATGTCTTCCAATGAAAGGTTTTCCATTATTCTCAAAAATCAACTGCATTCTTGTTAGAACATCAGTGGGCTCCTGACCTTGGTGCACTAATATTCCTTAAGTAGCATATTGACTCAGAGAAACTAGTTAAGATTACCAATTGCAATAGAATCTCACAAGGAACTGACAGGTCCAGGATTTTGGAAGAAAAACAGTACTACATATTAAAAAATAAAACAATAAGGAGACCATTGTTGAAAACCAAAGGTCTCAATGAGTCTGTAACACTACAAATGTCACAACACTGTAAAACTAGACCATAAACTACCATGTCTATACTCCTGGGCTTCCATTTCTTGTTTTATCTACTCATTTATAGTTACTCTCTTATTCAAATCCTTAGTTGTGTTAATCATCTTCCTCCTGCTTTCTTAGCTTCTTTGATTATACTACCTGGAGACAGCCAGACTGCAGATAGAAATACTAACAATACTCTAATTTTTAAATCTGAAATTGGAATAAACTTGTCAGCATGAACAGATAATCTACATCAAGTGTATCCCCAAGTTCAGGAAATTAAAGGTATCCTATGTACTCAGAGAAACCTTTCAATATTGAAATCCTTCCGTTAAAGTCCTGTACATTTCTTTCCAGAATTCAGTATCAACATTGAGCTCTTAGCAGTCTCTAAAATTCAGTTGCATGGAAAAAAACCCTAGATTGTTTTTCATTTTCCCCAAATTCTTACTGATCATGTAGAAGGATTGTGAAAATGGCCTCTAGCTCTTTCCCTTTGTATCTCCATATCTGAAATATGATTATTTGTTTCCTCCTATGACTGTGCCTCCTTCCCTCCCCTTGAAAAGGGATTAGCCAATAGAAGTTAAGATGAGACACCGTATGAGGACATACCAGGCCACACTATCCAGGCATAGGATGAGAGAACATACAGACCAGGCCCGAGGCAGTCAGGTGTCTCTCCAGAAGCTGCTCTGTACCACACAATTTCTGGTTAAACCACTCTGGCCAGAGACACATTAGGTCCAGCTCAGCTGTACTGAGAAAAACTACCCAACTGGCCCATCCACTAAAATATAGCCTGTTTGGACCTGACATCAAGATGGCTGGAAAATGACAAGTAGGTGCAAAATAAAAACCTCTGGAATCGAGAAGCAATGGAAAGGAAAAATTAAAGTTACGAGAGAAGTTGCAGAAGCAGAGCACAATGCAGACAAAAAAGATAACCAGTCCAAAAGTTAACCCTGGCTCTGCCAATGCAAGGTAAACCACGAGAGGGTTGGCAGCTTCGGGAAGAAACTGTGGGGCAGTCAGCAGCACAGGCTTCAGTGAGATCCCACAAGTACAGAAAACTGCAAACAAACAAACAAAAAATGCAGGGAGTTTTACTCTGAAAGTAACTACTTCCACATGTTAGGCTCCAGTGGGAGAAGAAATCCAGTACAGTTCTCATCTTATTTGAGAGTGTGCTGGGAGCTATTTTGGAAAAGGGTTCATTATTTAAGACTAAGCTATAGAACAAGTGGAGAATAATTACACTTCAGCATTGCTAGAATCAACCTAAGACAGTGCCTGGGTGGAAGAGAGCCACGAGAGACATTTGTGAAGAGGGTGCTGGCTAGACATGGACTCCTAAGAAGTTCAATGTCAGGCCATGAAAAACATGAGGGTCTCAATCTGAATTAAACAGACAGACCAGTTGTATGCGGCTTTCAGAGTGGAGGAATCTGAAAATGCTTGCATTAAGTCCAGTGTACGGCTTGACTCCCCACCCACACCCTACTGCCTACATCCAAAACAAAGCTCAGAGATCTGTTTGCTTACCCATCTCCAATGTTATCAGGGATATTCCTTGGTTTAGACAGTGGGTACAGACTAGGCCTCGGGATCAGGAGGGCACCTTCTAAACCTACACATCATAAAGTTAGGTGGAAAAAAATATGACTGAAAGTATAAGAAGGGACATGGAAACTGGGAGCAGCTGGAGTGAACAGAGTTCTGGGTGGACACACTGACCATGCACGACAGGAAAGGCAGGGCAGGATTTAGCATTCACAATTAAAATGTAATAGCAGGAAAAATGGATCTTGATAGTGGTTCACTATCCTTCCCCCATATGTAGTGGATTTCAGTACTGTAGACCTAGAAAGAAACAATCATTTAAAAACATGGAAGAATTTTGGGAAGGGTTCCATATCTTTTTCTTCACTATTTTATCGGTCATTTGGCACTTTAAACATTATTTTTCTGTTTATTTTGGTTTCATTTAAAAATTTTTCTTATATATTCTTTTCTGTCACTTTTAGCTAATAAGA
Source organism: Petromus typicus (assembly GCA_004026965.1). Lineage (NCBI taxonomy): Eukaryota > Metazoa > Chordata > Mammalia > Rodentia > Petromuridae > Petromus > Petromus typicus. The sequence continues at coordinate 32,425 of PVIR01007595.1, read as the reverse complement.
TTAATTACAATCCTTTATCTGACTTTTTCTTTCTCCTTAGATTCCTTTTTATTTTTCTAATTTTATTTTAATTTTTCCTTTCCTGAGTTACTCCACTTTATTATTAAGCTTTGCTAATTTTCAGATAGTTGTTTGACTTGATGCTATCAGTGTTGAATTCCTTTTGATTTTTAGTAGTGGTACAGTTTTGCATTTGGTAGATATTTACTGTGTGTTGATATTTGGTTTATCTTTATGTCCATTTTATAATACAAATCTCTTTTCTATGCTTATGAGTGGTATATTGGTAGCTTTTGTTACTTCTTATGGTATACCAGTATCTAGTTTGTCTTTGATTCCTTATTTTTGCAGTTGACAAAGTGGCATAGTTGCTACTATTATTTGGTTTTTCCTGTATGCTAGTATCTATTTTAATTTTGTGTCATAAAAAATGAGAATCAAGTGTCATATTCTGGTACAAACTCTCAATGTTGAATGCGATGATGATGTGTATTCATAGTGTATCAATAAAGGTAAAAAAATACTATGGTTCATTTCCACAGAACTAAATGTTGGGCCATTTATTCTGCACCCTCTCCTCCCCAAATTAAAAGAGGTGGTTAGATCTTAGGACAGAGGCAGATGCTTATACTTAACCACACCTCTAGAAATCAGACATTAACTAACAGGATCTCCACACTAAAAACAAAGTCTTTCTACTATAAAAGGCCTGTAACCCTGAGTGCCTGCATGTGTGCAAATACAGCCATATACATGCACGCATGCACACACACACACACACACACACACACACACACACACACACAAGAACAATACAAACAAGACAACAAAATAGAGAAAATAAGACAACAAGATGATGCCACCTCAAATTCCCACTTCCTCCAATGGCATGGGGTGTTGATGTGGAGGAATGCAAAGCCAAACAGCTGAATTATATAAAATGATAAAAGAAGAAACAAACGAACAAACAGGATCAATAACGGGTTTGGAGAACTTAAACATGATAAAAACTTTAATGAACTTATTAAAGAAAATAATCAGTGAACTCAGAGACAACACTAAAAACCCAGTTAAGCTAAATAAAATGATACAAAAGCATGAATGAACCATTTAGCAATTAGATTCCATGAAAAGATATGAAACATAAATCCAGGTGATAAAAAAGTTCTATTAAAGAGATCATTGTGAGAAGAGTGTGAGAGCTAGAAGATTGGGATGGTATGGGCAACTTGAATATCACTGGTATGATACTCAGACCTTGAAAACAAGAAAACATGAAAAATGCAACCAACAGCTGCTAGATGAGGCAAAGAACTCTCATGTAGATGAATTAGAGTTAGTGAAAAAAATCAGAAGACAGTAAAAGTAGCAATAAAAGCCTGTTTATAAAAATAATAGCAGAAACTTCCCAAGTGTGGGAAAAGAATATAATGCACAGATAATAAAGGAATATAAGATCTCAAATAGCCACAATCAGTAAAGCTCTCCATGATACATCATAGTCAAAATCCCAGGACACAGGACACCATTTTAAAAGCTTTTATAGAAAAAGCAACAAATCACTTATAAAGGTAAACCTATTAGAATTATAGTTCACTTCTCAACACAAATCTTAAAGGTCAGGAAATCTTGGAGTGAAGTGTTTCAAGCCTTAAAGGAAAACAACTTTCAAACTGCACTAAATATCCTGCAAAACAATATTTCAAAACAGAAGGAGAAATACAGTCTTTCTATGACAAAAACAACCCTGAGGAAATTCATGGCCACCAAACCAGCACTCCAAAAAATTATCAAGGATATTCTACAAAGAAACAATGGTGCCAACAATGCCAAAATGTCTCTAGAATAAATATACCAAATAAGATGAACAACTAAGCAAAAAGGAGGAGCATCTTTCAATATAAATGGTTTCAAAATCCTAAGCAGAAAACATAGATTGTCAGATTGAATCAAAAAGCAAAACCCAGTGGTATGCTGTATACAAAAAATACATTTAGTCTAAAAAGAAATTAATAATTAAAAACCAAAGGATGGAAAGCAATATTCTATGCAAAGAGAACCCCCTCAAAAAAGCAAAAGTAGCTACCCTATTTTCAAAGTGTACTTCAAGCCAAAACTCATCAGAAAAGGATCGAAAGAAGGAGATAACAGTTACAAACATATATACTGCAAACACTAAAAGATCTATCTTCATAAAACAAATACTACCAGGTTAAAAAATATCAAATAAGACCTCAATTATAATTGAGGAACCTCAATACTCACTGTTAAAAAAACAGACAAATCAACTACTCATGAAAATTAACAAGCTACTATGATAATTTAACCACACTTTTGAACAGATCATCATTATAGATAGCTGCAAGGTGTCCTACCCTAGAACAAACATTCTTCTCAGAAACACATGAAACTTTCTCCAAAGAAGACAGTGTATTAGCCCATGAAATATACTTAATAATACAATCATGCTTAATAAATACAAAGAATCAAAGTTACCTCATGTATATTCTCAGACCATACTGCAATGAAAGTAGATATCAATGACCAAAGAAATTGTAGAAATTATGCAAACACAAGGAGATTAAACAATATACTCTTGAATAATCCATGGGTCACAGAAGCAATCAAGGATGAAATTAGGTGATCTGTAGAATCCAATGACAATGTCGGTGCCAGAACTTGTGGGAAACAAAAACAATCTTAAATGGGTACATCTGTGAATACTCACATCAGAAAAACAGGACAAATTTAAATAAATAACCCAACCATGCACCTCAGTTTCCTAGAAATACAGTAACAATCCAGAGGTAGTACAAAGAAGAAATTATAAAGATCAAAGCAAACATGAATAAAATAAAAAAGAAAACGTCAGTAGAAAGACAAATGCATTGAAGTGTTTGTTCTTTGGAAGAGTAGAAAAATCCTTAACCACTTTTACTAAAGAGAAAAGAAAAGACTCATATCAATGCAATTAGGAATGAAAAGCAGACATTGTCAAAATCCAGAAGATTATTATAACTACTTCCAAGAACCTGTACTTCAGAAAATGGAAGAATCCAAAATAAATAGGTTCCTGAATATATATTAATTAACAAAACTGAACCAAAAGAATACAAAAACTCTAAATATCCTAAAAGAAATGGCAAAAACATTAAGGTAGAATTTTTTTTTAAACTGTCAACTAAGAAAACCCTAATACCCACAATATAGTCCAGGACAAGTTTATTAGAACTTCAGGGGAGAGCTAAAACCAATACTTTAACTTTTTAATAAAATTTAAAATGAAAGAGTAATGCTAAATTCATTCCTGGAAGCTATCATTACCTCTGTTCCATTAACCAGACAAAGACTCAACTAAAAAAGAAAATACTGGCCAAACTCATCTTTAGTAGATGCAAAAATCTTCAACATGATAAGGCAAAAATAAGGTGAAAAAGATCATATATCATAAGGAAATAGGCTTCTTTCTAGGGCTGTAAAGATGACTGAACACATGCAAATTGATAAACGTAATATATCGCATAAATAAAAACAACAACAAAAATATGGTTATCTCAGTAGATTCAAAAAAGTCTTGGATAAAACTCAATATTCATTCATGATAAAACCCCAAGTAAAATGGTTCCAGAAGGATCTTTTCTCAATCTGATAAAAGCTATGTGTGACAAACTAATTTCCAATATCAAATTAAATAGAAGAAAAACTGAAAGCTTTTCCTCCAAAATTGGGAATAGGACAACAATGTCTGCTATCACCACACCTGTTCAATAATGTACTCAAAACTTTATCCAGAGAAATCAAACAAGAAAAAAAAAATCAGATAAGTATAGGAATGAAAGAAGTTAAACTATCTTTATTCACAAGTAATATGATATTTTACATGGAAGATGCCAAAAATTTCTAGTAAAAGACTTCTAGATCTAAAAAAAAATTCAACAAGTTTGCAGCATACAAAATCAACACAAATCACTATCATTCTTGCATACAAATAATGAACCTACTGAGAAAATGTGAGGAAAACATTAACATTCACAATAGCTGCAAAAAAGTTAAATTTTTAGAAACTGGCTTACAAAGGAAATGAAAGACCTATATTATGAAAATAATAGTATTCTGAAAAAGGAGATTACAGAGGACATCAGAAAGTGGTCCCTGCTGATTCAAAACCAATACAGTCAAAATGGTCATATTCTGAAACTGATAATAGGTTTAAATGGTACTAATCAAAATATCAATAACTTCCTTCATAGAATTAAGGAAAATAATCCTAAAATTCATATGGCCCCAGAAAACATCCAGAATAGCAAAAGCAATCCTGGGCAACCAAAGTAAGGCAGGAAGCATCACAATCCCAGATTTTAAATTATATTACGAAGCCACAGTTATTAAGAACAGCATGGTACTGGCACAAATACAGGCACATGGATCAATGGAACAGAATACAGGATGCAGGAACAACCCTATGCACATTCAGCCATCCCATCGTTGACAAGGAGCCCAATAACATCTGTTGGTGGGAAGATAGATTTTTAATCAGATGGTGCCAGAAAAACTGGTTATGCATATGCAGAAGATTGAATCTAGATCCATTTCCCTTATCATGTTCTGAAATATAATAAAAGTGAACCAGAGAGCTAAATATTAAAACAAAAACACTTAATCTGCTGGAAGACAAAATTAGTAAAACTCATATTCATAAGTGTTGGCAAGGAATTTCCAAACATACCTCCAATTGCCTAAGAAATAATATGAAGAATCAACAGTGAGATAATAGCAAATTGAAAATCTATTGTTCAGCAAAAGAAATAACCTAACAAAATGAAGAGATAACCTATACCCGGGGTGTGGTGGCATATGCCTATAACCCCAGAATTTGAGAGATTGAGGCAGGAAGATTGTGGGCAATTAATTTAAGGCTGGCTTTTGCTACATAATGAGTTCAAGGCCAGTGTAAACTACATAGCAAGACCTTGTCTCACAAAACAGAGGGAGAGAGAGAGAGAAAGAGAGAGAGAGAATATCTACAGAAGGTAATTTTTTACAGCTATTCCTCAAGAAAGAATAAATATCTAGATTACATACTGAATTAGAAAAATTAGACCCCCCCAAAAAAAGACTCAACCAAAAACAATAGGCAAATAAAATGAAAAGACACTTCTTCAAAGAAGTAAAAATGGTCAATAAATATACCAAAAATGTTCCACATCTTTTGTTATTATACAAATGCAAATTAAAACATGTTGGACTGGATGTTTAGTTCAGTGACACTGTGGCTGCCTCACAAGGGCAAGGTCCTGAGTTAGATCCCTGGTATCACAAAACAAACCAACCAATCCAGCATTGCGAATTCCATCATACTCTAGAAATAATGGCTGTCATGGAAGAAATTAAATGTTAACAAATGCTGCTGAAACTTGTGGGAGAAAGAAACACTTTTACAGTTTTGATGGGAATGCAACAGAACACAACCACTACAGAAATCACTATGACCGTCCCTCAAAAATCTAAAAATAGAAATTCAGTTTGACCTAGATCTCTCCTTCTAGGTATCTTCCAAAAAGAGCTAAAAATCATATCACTTGATACATGCATGCTTTTATTTATGCCAATACAACTCATAATTGGTAAATATTAAAAATGGCCTATACATCCATTGGCAGAGAAATGGATAAAGAAAATGTGATTTTTATGCACAATGGAATACTGCTTTGCTATAAAGAAGAATAAATCTTGTGCCATTGGTAGGAAAATGGATGTACTTAGAAGTCATACTATTAAATGAAATAAGCCAGACATGCATGCTTAAATACTGCCTGCCTTCTTACATGCGAAACTCAGATGGTAAGTAAAGAGCCACATAAAAGGTTTGTGTTAAAGTTCATATCTAGACATTATCTGGAACTCCCATGAGCTCATAGATGCAGCACTTGGGAGGTGGTTGGACTATAGGATCTTATATCTTTCTTGCTGTTAGGATTTTGGCTCTGGTTCGAAATGATCCCAAAGGTTATATTCCTCTTTCTGGCTTCTCCCTTGACATGCTGTGTTCCCTTCCACCATGTTTTGAGCATCTCTCCTCCACCATGTTCCTCTGCCATGCTGTTTCTTCTTCGGACTGACTGATCTGGATTTAAAAATGAGCCAAAACCCCCCTCCTCCTTTGAATTGTGGTTATCTGTCATTTAATTCCAACCAAATGATAACAGTGACTAAGATAACAGACAATAGGCAGCAAGGAGATAGATCTTTTTTTTTAATCTTTATTGGTACATTAAATACACACATCATGATTGCACTCCATAATGGGGATTTGTACCAGTATAAGACACAACTTAATTCTCATTTTTTCCCATAGCCCTACCCACCCTACCACCCCCCATATACATAAAATTTGTTTCCTTACTTTTTTGTTACAATCTCAACATTTTCCCCCTTCACCCTATTTTACATTGAGCATTTTCTATTTGACAATATATAACATACAATTCTAGGACTCATTTACATCTTTATTAAGGAGATAGATCTTTTACAAATGGGAAAGGGACCAAGAGATGGAGAGAGAGGAGAGAAATTTTAGGGAAAGGGGCTATAAGATGAATTAAGATGTGTTATGTACATGTGCCAAGTCCCCAAGATGAATATAATCATTATCTATTGCAAACCTCTCCAAATGAAAATTTTTAAATGAAAATGAGGTGCTGCTGTGACAAAAATCTGGAGAGTATGACACTGGTTTTCAGACTGAATGGACAAAGGACCCTGAAAATACAGTGTGGGAACTCTGAACAAAAGCTGAAAAATGTTTTGGAAATTATTATAGGTGAAAAATGGCCAATTAGGGTTTTCAGCATGAGGAAATAAGTATGTATATATGTAACTTTTTTTTACTACCTTTACTAATTTGGAACACTAAACATAGTATAGACGTCAGTTCTTTCTAAATTGATACACTGATCTAACTCAATTCCTATCAAAATCCCAGCTAGATTTTCTCTCGATATAGACAAGATTATTCTGAGATACGTATGTGAGAACAAAAAAGAACTACAGTAACCAAAATAATACTGAAAGAAAAGAATAAATTTAGAGAAATACACAGACCTACTTCCAGGCTTAGTATATAGCTACAATAATCAAGGCTGTGTGATACTCGTGGAGTATCTATGGATAGACCAGTGAAACAGAATAGAGAACCCAGAAATAGCTCCCTGCACATTCCAGCCAACAGATTTATGTAAGAGGGATAGAAGTAATTAGAACAATAAATGATGTTGGAGATTAGGTGTCTACATCTACCCCTACATATATAGCCATATGTCCATCCATCCACACACATCTTGACCTAACACTCACAGCTGATACAAGAATTAACTCAAAGTCAACCATGTATTTAAACAAAATTACAAAGCTAAAAAGAATACATATAAAGAATCTTCAACATATAGTGCCCAATGAACGATTCTTAGATATGACACCTATGGCATGAATCATCAAAGAAAAATATCAATAAATGGACCTCATAAAAATTTAAAACAGTTGCTTTGTGAAAAATTCTGGTTAAGAAGATGAAGAAAAAACTACAAGGTGGGAAACATGTTTGCAAATAGCATATGTGAAAATAGATTCCTCTGTAGCCTGTATACAAAACTCCAAATCTCAAAAGAAAATAAACCATTCAATGAGAAAATAATAAAAACAGATATTTCACTGAAGGTGACATGCAGATGGCAAATAAGTCAATAAAAATATGTTCATCACTAGCCCTTAGGAAAATGCAAGTTAAAGCTAAAATGAACTTCACTGTACACATACTGCATTGAATACCACTTAAAATGTTGACAATATCAAATGTTAGAAAAGGTAGCGAGTGATTGGAACTCTATACAGTGCTGATAAGAATGTAAAATGATATAAGCATTTCATCACTTTTCTAAAAAAGGCAAACTTAGATATTTACCTCATATCACAAGAATCTCACTCATAAATATTTACCCTAGAAGTTTTTAAATCACTTATGTCCACACTAAAACTTGTACACAAATGTTTATAGGTTTCATTTAGATTTGGCTCACAATGGAAACAACACGATCAGATGAATGTTATACACTGGTAAATTCATGAGTTGGCATTCTGCTTATCAGTGAAATAATTATTGATACAAACAGAAATATGAAGGCATTAACTTTAGTGGTGAAATCTTCAGGCTGCATGCTTCCATTTATTTAACTTTGCTGAAAACATAAACTGGAAGAATGGAAAATAGATAAGTTTTTACCAGAAGTGAAGACATTAGAAAAGTTTTATTTAAAGAAATAACACAGCAGGGACCAGGGATTTAGCTCAGTGGTCCCAGCCCCTGTCTTGCAAGCAGAGTCCCGGGTTTCATCCCTGGTAACCACATACAACAGTGCTGGGTATGTTGACTCACACCCAGCAGCAATCAGTACCATAGTGTGGGTTTGGTGGCTCACGTCTGTAATCCCAGCATTCAGGAGGCAGAGGCAGGAAGACTGCTGAGTTTGAGGCTGAGTTCAGGACCAGACTGAACTACAAAGGGAGACCCAGTCTCAAAAAACAAAACAAAAAAAGAAATAACACAATAAACTATTCTGATGATGATGACTGCTTTGTAGTTCAGGCTTGCCCTGAGCTCAGCCTCAAACTCACATCACAGCAATCCTCCTGCCTCTGCCTCCCGAGTGCTGGGATTACAGGCGTGAGCTACCATGCCCAGCACTGTGGTATGTGGTACTGACTGCTGCTGGGCATGAGTCTCCATACTCAGTACTGTATGTGGTTTCTGAGGATCGAACTCGGGTCCTTGCGCTTGCAAGACAGGCACCGTAACCACTGAGCTAAATCCCCGGCCCGGTCTTTTGTTTCTATCATGGCCATATCCTCAAAATTCATGTGTTGGAAACTTAATCCATAGCACAGTAGAGTTTGGAGATTAGGCCCAGTACAAGGTAGTGTTTGATGGAGGCAAAGCCCTCCTGAGTAAATCGATGTGATCACAAAAGTTGGTTAGCTGCTGCAAGAGCAGTTGACAGCTAGTCAGTCACCCTTCCTGTGTCTCTTCCGCATGTGCCAGACTATTTTTCCATTACTAGATCCTGCAACACAAAAGCCTTCTCTGATCACTGTGACCATGGTCTTTGGATTTACTAGTCTCCAGAATTATGATCCAGATAAATCTCTCCTCTCCACACATTTTTGATGCTGGTGTCTTGTTCCAATACAGAATGGACTGAGATATGATGGTGGTTGTACAAACATATGGTGGATTACAGTTTACAGAAGAGTACATGCAGAGTAAATTAATTTATTGTTTATATATAATTTAGATAAATAACATAATAAAATAATATAATTGAATATTATAATAAATAAATGATCCCTAAGTTTAGAGAAATGAATCAGTGATATGACTTTAAGACTATTAATATTTTACAGACCTTTTACATAGAACTTACTGGTTTCACTAAAGGATGTTTAAGAATATAGAAGACCAACTACAAACTAGCAGTAATCTTAAAGAGGGACTCTGTTGAAAAAACTGTTTTAGATGGGAGTTCTGAAGCATGAAATAGATAATAATTGGATATATAGAAAGCCCCCAGAGTTTTTAAGGGAGGTGAATTAGCAAAATGATTCTTGAGTCTATTAAAAGGGCTGAATTTTTTTTCAAACTATAAAGACATTTCTAGGCCCCCTGTCTGAGCAAGGAACTCACTGTCAAGACAGGTCATTTTTTACACATAACCACAGAGGATGGTAGCAAGTAAGTGATTTCTCAAATGACATAGCCAACATCTGTGAAAATTAATGGATAAATCTTTTGCAAAGAGTACAGTGATGGTCTATTCAATAATATCACCATTTTCACAGTACCATTTCATAAGTGCTCTAGACCAATGATTACTCAAGTTCCAGTTACCCCAGCTTCTGAAAATGAATGCTTTATTGTGGCTTACTATCTAGTTAAACATTACATGTGGGATGTAGGGATCTCATCATTTGGCCTCAAAGTTCATACTTCTCAGGATCAAGAAGAACCTGGTGCCAGATTTGATACAAATCATGCAGTCTTGGATTTGGTATATGGTGCTATGACTGTATGAGATGTTTGTGTGGGGGGGGTATTCTAATGAGGTTGTAATGTATTTCATACGTGGAAGGGGTATGAACATAGGATTGCCTACGGTAAGATGATTCCAATGGGCTCAAAAATTTCCCCTTTTCTATCCATGACCCTTTAACTTAACCCTGATGCTTCTTTTGTGAAGACCTAGCTTATTGTTCCTTTCCTCTGGATGACTCTCTGACACTTTTGCTAAGATTATGCTGAAGAAATAACGTTGTGATGGGCCTGATCCTAATCCCCAAGGTCACATGGAACACTGGTTACTTTTAGACCCTATAACCTTGTGAACAAACCTGAACTATCCCACTGGAGGATATGAGGTCACACGAAAGAGGAAAAAGTTATGCAACTGAGGCCACCCAGAGAGTTTCTGAAGCTGGTCCACTAACTCCAGATGAGCAAGAGTTACCACTGGTGAGGTCAGCTGGTCCCAGTGCAGGTCAGTAGAACCATCCAACAAAACCGTAGACTAAAGAAAAACTGTACATTGGAGGTTGGTATTTTCAGCCATTAGTGAGCTTTAAAGGGACAGTTTGTGGTGAAGTAAGAGTCAATGTGGGGAAGTCTTGATTGTGACACTACTTGGTGCATCTTTCAGGTATGCTGTTGTAGACACCAGGTCTGAGAATGCGGTTCTGGCCATACACTGCTTCAGTATTGTTCCAAGACCTCACATCTCTGTTTTCTTCTTTTCCTTCTGTCTTCAGACATTCAGGATCAGCACCAGCCAGTATTAAGCATGTACTCTTAGGACAGGCAGAGACAGGTGCTCTGAAAGGTACTGTGGTCAACAAGTCAAGATCTTTGCCCTTAAAAACCCTAAAGGTTCATGAAGGATGAAAACAGAAAAGTGTGTGACAGTAGATAATATTGAGAAGAGGCACCTAATGTCTCGAGAGACTCATTTAGACCATCCATTCAGGTGCCACACATAATACGGGACTCAGAACAGGAAAGTAACTTGCCAAAATTAAACAAACAACTAAAGATAAAGTTGGTTTAGCATGCAGTGCTTCCAAGCCCAGTTCCATCCATCTAAACAATAATAGGGTTCTTAAATGATGTTGACTTCTAAGTATCCTGATGCATGCCTGTAATCTCCTCACTTGGGAGGCTGAAGCAGGAGGATCGCCATGAGTTCCAGGCCAGGTGAACCTACATAATAAGTTCAAGGCCAATCTGAACTAAAAAGTAAGACTTTGTTTCAAAAACCAAAGTAAATCAATAAATGATGATGACAATAATGATAATGTCATTAACAATAGGAATAATGACAATGATTTGTTTGGATTGGAGTACAACAGCATCAACATGTCTATTTGTTTCTGCTTGACAACCTTTAATTGCTCCTTAACTAACAGATTCTGCAACATTCCCTGGGTGAGGGGTTTATTATTCATTTTACTGAAGAGGGGGAAAGGACCAGATAATAAAGACAGACATCCTAGGCACTGTGCTGCCTTCTTCATGGATTAGCACTTGGTATCAACAACTAGATTTCTATAATCTTCAACTCATTTTATCCTTCTGAAACAGGATAGGGCTAGCTACCCTGAGATCTCCACCTTACCCAGGCAACTGCATCTAAAACATCTGTACTTTCTATTTTGGAGCTGGAATCTGAGTCTGAAGAATTGATTTGTGTAATTAGCCAAGTGATTTTGAAGGAAGATTTTGCATGAATTTGCAATATAATTTTCTTTTTCTGTAACTGTTAATTGAAAACATTTATCAGGTTTTTAAACTGAAACAAAGTTAACTTCGAAAAAAAAAGGTGTGAACTGCTCATTTTTTATGCAATCTCAACATTGTCTTTGATGCACTCATTAATTCCTTGTTTACAATCAGAGCTGCTGCCTTCCTCAGTTTGGGTAAAAAGTGGCCTGTCTTAATTCTTAGTGGGGTCAAATTTTCAGATCCAACAACTATTAATGATAGCCGTACTTGCTCTTTCTGAGGAAATCAGGGGACAAAAATTACCATGAAAAATTTTTAAGTAGGATTCTTCATCTACAAACATAAGTATCTGATAAATATAACCATAGCTTAACAGACATCCACTCTAAGCAATTATTTTATAGGGGATATAGAGATTTCAGTTTAGGAAAGATTTGGGCCCCTCCAACTTCTCAAAGTCCTCTCTGGGGTCTGCTCAGAGCCCAACTTGAAGGTGGCAGGCAGCATTCTGATGTTCTGCGTCACTCATCTACCTGGACATCTGCTGGTGTATGTATCTTTATACCCACTCTGGGGCATCAGTCCATCCCAGCAGCCAATCACGGCCACTCCTGAGACCCTCACAACTCTGTCTAGTTCTCACACTGCCCTCAAGCTCATGTACTTACATTTCATTGTTGTCTGGAAATTCTACCACATTTCCCAAAAATCAGAATGGATATGTGCACATATTATACCTTGTTTCATTTTTTAAATCTTCCTCTCATTTTTCTTTCCTAGTTTCCTTACTAAAATGTTGTATTCCTGTTGATATTATTTTTAGCTCATGTTATGACATATAATGTTGATATTAATTGAGGTTAGCAGGTTCCCGTACATGGAAAATCTTTATTCTTATTTCCCTCCTCTTTCCTCAACCTCTGCATTTGTTCCCGTTGTCCTTTTAACTCCTATTGCAAGACATCCATCTCTTTGCCCCTTTTACCCAAACCTTATTCTCTTTGCTTGTACTTCGCTTTACTCAAATGACAGATGCCACATATAAAGAATCCAAGTTTGTAACACCATGTAATTGAAACACAATATACTTGTGGTCCTTGTGAACAAGGAAAAGTATCAAGATTAAAGAAGGGAATTACATAATGATAAAAAGTCTCCAAGAACACACAGTAATACTTACTGTGCATTTTCCTAGCATGAGGTCATTATAAATGAAGTTAAATCTGATAGACAAATCCACTGTCGTAGTTGGAGACTTCAACATTATCCCATCAATAGTCGGTGACAGATCAATCAAACCAACAAAATATGGTCCAATAGGAGAGAACCACCTATCACCTGGCTCTAGTTGATATTTACAGAATGTTTTCTCCAACAACAGCCGAGTACAAATTCTTCTCATGTTCCTCAGGGACGTTCATCAAGATGTTCAAGACTCTGGGCCATTAAATGCACTATAACAAGTTTAAGAGAACAGAAATTATGTTATACCATAAGGAAGTAAAACTATAAATCAATTAATAGAAGTTGAGCCCACACCACACAAATATCTGGAGGTGAAATAGTATATTTCTAAATAGCACATGAGTCAAAAAATATTAATAGCAATTTTAAAATATTTGAGCAAAATGAAGATGAAAACACAAGTTATCAACATTTATAGGATGGATACTTCTGGATTTTCTGTGCTGGCACATTTAGTTTGTCTGAGAAAGCCAAACTATGCTGATTTTATTATCACAGCTTAATAATGTGCATAGACAAGCCCTCCTGACTTACTGTACATAAAATTTTTCTTATATAATTTACCATTGATTTTTCCATTTATAATCACATGCTACATAAAGACATTTGGTTTATGATGAACTGCATACAGAACAGAAGTCCCAAGTGATTATAATGGAATTGAAAATAATCTTATCACTGAGTGATCTCATAGCCATTTGATATTCTAAAGCAACACATCACTAGAATGTTTATGGTGATGCTGGTATAAATAATCTTACTATAACCAGCACTATAAAATTATGGTACATATACTCCAGAGGTAGTGATGCACACCTGTAATCCCAACACTCTGGAAGGCTGAGGCAGGAGGATCACAAGTTCAACCCCAGCTAGGAAACTCAGTACCTCAGCAAGATTCTGTCTGAAAAAAGAATTTTTTCAAGGGTCTGAGAATACAGCTGACTATGAAGGCCTGGGTTCAATCTCAGTACCACAAAAAAGGCATAGTGCATATAGTATTGTGAGGTACACATACTTGATTTTTATAATAAGTGACTATGTTACTGGCTTATGAATTTATTTCATTTTCATCATTAGATTAGTAATCCTACTTCTTAAAAATAGTTACTTTTTTATGTTATCCCCCACTGATAGCACCCTCATATACCTTGTGTTTAATTACATCAACAAGCCATTTTGAATGATTGACCCACACCACCTAGGTTCATGGAAATTCACTCCACAATGTCTGCACAGTGATGAAATTTCCCAACTCTGCAGTTCTCAGAAAGTTTCCATGCTGTTAAACAACACATCACTCTTATGTATACTTACAACGTGTACATATGCCCACCATATATTCTACCACTTTACTTTTTTCTAAATTATCTTAATACTGGTGTTAAATATTTGGTTCCAGATTTTCTATGAAGTTTTTAAGTTATATTTTTTAAGTCTTTGAATTAATATTCATCTTCTTACATATGTTGGTAAATCGTGGGAGTATATAACATTTCAAATTTTTGTGTGAGAAAAACTTTATGAGATTTGTTATACAGTTTTTACTGTTATTGTTATACAACTGTGTAATTAAAAGTTTGAATCTGTATTTGACAAGTAGAAACTTAAAAGTATCACTTAACTTCCCAACTTAAAATTATTGCTTAACTTCCCAATGATTATTTAAAAAATTTTCCATCATTGCCTTATAGTTTGGTTTTATTGTGAGGCATAAATGTCTGATTTTGGAAGGTTTGTTGGTATTCTGTCAACATAAGATCCATCAATAACAAAGATTATATGTTATAAAATAATGTCAATTGTTATTTCTTACTGAAATATCTGACCTTCACAATTTAAAGAAGAGGCTTATTTGAGCTCAAAGGTACAATTTCTGGTTGGCTGACTTCAAAGCAGAAACAATATGGTGGAAAAGGCAGAGCAGAAGAAAGCTGTTCCTGTCATGGTGGCTAGGAAACAGAGAGTGAAGGAAAGAACACTCTGTAACCTACCGCCAACCAGGGCATACCTCCAACAGGGTCTACCTCCAGTTGGGTCCTACCACAAACAGGGCCTACCTCCACAGAGCTCCTACTTCTGATCAGGTCCTAACTTCAACAGGGCCTACCTCAAACCAGATCTTACCCCCAACCTGGTCCTACCTCTAACCCCGTTGTATTACCAATAGGGCCTACCTCCAACTAGGTCCTATCATCAACAGGGCCTACCTCCAAAAAGATCCTACCTCTAACTGGGTCCTACCTCCAACAGGGCTTACCTCCAATCAGGTCCTACTTCCAGCTAGGTCCTATCTTCAACAGGACCTACCTACAATCAGGTTCCACCACCAACAGGTCCTACCTCCAACTATGTCCTATGTCCCACCAGTCGTACCTCAAAAAAGGCCTACCTCCAACCAGGGCCTACTTTAACCAGGTCCTACTTCCAACCAGGGCCTACCTCCAACCAGGTCCTACCTACTAAGAGCACATTCAGCTTTGAAGTCATCCATGGATTAATCTATAGATGAGTACAATGTCCCTAGAATCTAAACATCTTTAAAAAACAAAACAAACAAACAAAAAAACACCTCTGAACACATGAAGCTTTGGCGTCCACTTCAGTTCCAAAATACAACTGTATTCTATAAAAGGTGAAATATTGTATTACTGAGTTGTCCTTATGTTTTTCCCATTTGGTCTGTTAAAAACAAAAACAAGTAAAAGCAAATTAAAGGTTGTCATTATATATTGTTTCTCTCATTTAAATTTGTATTTCTAAGTACACTGTCACTGAGATAAATTCCTTCCACCTGATAACAAAAGAGTCTACAAGCCCCTGTTCGGGGTGATGGTGTTTCTTCCATCTTCCTCATGTGTCTGCCTTGTTGTGTGGGGAAGTGCCTGTGTGTATACGTGCCCACATGGACATATGCCAAGGGGATGGCCGTGAAGCTAAACCAAGGTCTCCTAGCCCCATGCCATTTTCAAAAAGAAGTTCCCCACTAGAACCTGAACAGGCCTGGTTCCTTCATTTCCCCAAGAGTCAAACATGGCAGAGACCTCCAAGCAGTGGAGTGAGGGTCCGTAGAGGCTCTGGGAGGTGGAGCACAAGTACAAACACAGGATCTGCTATTGTCTTGGCCCAGGAGTGTTTTCAGTCCCCTCTTAACTAGTTGGCCTGTATTCCTCTAGCTCCAGGAAAAAAAGTATAAAAATAAGATGGGAAGAGATGTGATGATCACTTTGCACTCAAAAATGGCCTTCCCTCCAGGAATGACTTTCACATATTTTAAAAGCAGTTTTTAAGAGCAGTTTCAGAAAACTACCCTAACAGGTGCATCTCAGCAGTGGCAGCTATATATGCTCTGCCATTTGGGAGTGAGGTGAGGAAATGTAGTTTTAGACCCACAGGAAGAAGCCGTCAGGTAAACAGGACACCCAGTATAATATCCTTTTTCTTCTAAAAATTCAACAGAGACGTTCAGTTACTTAATTCCTTCTTTCCACTGGCTGAGGTGTTGTGACCAACAGACTAACAAAGCATGAAAACTCAAAACCTGGTACAAAAAAATCTGAAGATCAGAGCTGTTATTGTGGCACCTGTCCCAATAAAATGTCACCACGCCCCACTCTTCGTAATTACTTTCAAACCTTCTGAAACACGATGCAGTATTTCATAATCAGAACTTAGGGGAGGAAGCAAATAGTAGATTCCAATCAGTTTCTCATCCAGCAACTGAATTGTCTTTGCCTCCTGCCTCCAAAGTGGTCATCTCTTTTTCTTCCTGTCTGCTTACACGTATCCTCTGGGTACTCCTCTCTCTGAGTAGTGTGGTGACAGTAACTATTTCTCTCCTTTATCTAGCTAAATCTTCTCCATTGACTCTTTTACCTTCTCATTGAACACTCTGAGTTATGAGTTACTGACATCTGTTTTGAAATGTGTGCAATAATACTCAGCTGCAGATATACTTTCAAACATGGCACTGATCTTTAAAATCTCAAAAAACTATTCAATTCCTTAGAATGCATGTTTTTTTGTTTATTTGTTTGCTTTTGTTTTTATTTGTCTCCTCTCTCTCTTTGATCTAATCTGGCACAACTTGTTGAGTCTAGTCTAAAGAGTACTTGTTAATTTTTCTCCATCCCCCTCAGAAAGAATTGGCATGGCTTTCGTTTGGTTCTGAAAAGATGATTGCAATTTCTCATAGTCAAGTAAAATTTTAAACCAAAAAAGGGATCATGTGGTTGTGGTTTAAATTCATGTCTGTTTTCATCTGCCTTTACCCCCCTCCTCACTCCTAGTGATGAGGTGTTCATTTTGTACTTTTTGGTCCAAGTGCCATCTTCAGAGACTCAAACACACTTGGAGGCAGAGGCAGATGCAGTGTGTGGTGATGTCTTCCTTTCTCAGTATCACATAAGACATGGCCTGCTCCTCTGCTTTCATATCCAGACTCCATCTATTTTCATGTACGATAATTACACCATATCAAGTTTCTGCTTGCAGCACCACACATCTTACTTTGCACTGTCTAGCACCTCCTGTCATCTGCAGAGGGGGCCCACAGAGGAGTGAGCTGTGTGTGCAAGAAGAAACTCACAAAGCCCTCAAATATCTCTACCCTCACCCGCTGCCAGAACTTCCCAACACTAAGAACTAGGAGGACAACACAGCCACCACCACTTCATAATCCAACCACACAGCAACAAGTCTGCAGGAGAAGGAGATTTCATCTACAATCGAGTCTGGGGTATATTTTAGACACAACTCTAGCTTGGCCAAATGGAATTATACAGAATCACCCACCTCTCTCCATATTTGTGGTTGCAATTGACAAAGAAGAGCTGAAGAAGACTAGGAAAAGTATAGCTCCTTCAGTCCTATGTATTCAGGAGAATTGGGTATAATTTGAGGAGATTCTTAAAATGTGTACACTGTCACATTTAGACTCTGGGAGTTAGCGCAAATGTTCCCTTGCTCAGAAGGAATAGGAGAAAAAAGATAAGTGTTCTTTGGGAAGACCCATTAAAGGGGTGGACAGTCCAGGTACTCCTTGAGAGCAGATGCTAATTCATGTCCAACTTGAGAAGTCTAGTGACCTTCAGGACATTCATCGGGCACCAAGCTGAGCTTGTTGGACTGGACAGAATTGAACCGTTAAAAGAAAAGTGTGTAGCTGGAGTTGGATTCTTCTTGCCTGTGGGCCAAATGACTTAAGATCCATTGAACAATGTAATACCTAGTGTTGCGTTTCATAAGAAGACCAAAGCCAGACACTCCTCTCCTGCTGAGCTCTGGGAACCTCTGCTATCCCGAGGTCCAGTGGCTTGTGCCAACCATCCTCTTATCTACCAGCTCTACCTAACTCATGCTGTCTGGACAGCAGTGGCTGAAAAAGTCCCAGTGAAAATGTAAGCTTCTCATTTGGAGAAAGCTCAGTACCTTCTGAAGTTTCTGCAGCCTGGACACTCAGGATTCTCAGATGAAAACTGAGCTACAGGATTCTCAGATGAAAACTAACAGATACTTACTGGCCAAACTAATCATGAAAGAGAAGGCCATCAAGGAGCTTCCTGAATCTACAGAGTGGAGAGGTTGGAGTTGAAGGCTGAGCAGGAACAAAGGTCCCTAAAACCCAGAGATCCACTCACTTGTGTTTCCTTCCATCCAGTGTCACTCCACCCAGATCTGAAGTTAAATAAGCAAATGTACAATTGAGTTTAGACCACATGGCCAATCACTGACTTTTAAGGGCCCAGAGAAGGAAGATGCCAAAATAAGCAAGATAGAAGGCTCCCACTGTTTCTGTAGAAGGACACAGGACCCAGATCCCCCAAATCACAGGTGATCAGGCAGAGGACAATCCTTCAAGGTGACTATTGCAAGCTCCAAACTTACAGTGGCATAGGCCAGCGTGGAGCACAGCTGTCTCTAAATGTTACAACTCACACACCCAAATATGAACTGAAACTTCTTATATCTGCCTATCTTGACAAGTAGATCTCATGAAAGCCCAGAAAATCAGGCTTGCATTCCCCAAACACCCCACAGTTTCGACCACCCACAGAGAATGCCCTCAGCCCCTCCCCCATGGCGTACTGATCATTCCTTCTCTTTCTCTGCTCCCTCCTGCATCCTGAAAGCCTCCCATTTGTTCACACGTGTGGACGCAAAGTCTGCAGGTCCCAGCTCTGTCCATACTGCTTGCAAACGCAGAAGCTTGGCCATAACTCAGACCCAGGGTGTGTGGTCTGCACTTGGGAGGTTAGATCCACAAACAGGTCACTGAAGGTCAGGAAGTGGGCCCTGGGCCACCTGGCAGGGAGCCCACCTAGCTCGTGTGGTCCTGGGAAGAAGGCTTGGGCTTTATCTAGCATGTCCCCTTCTTCTGTGGGGAAGGAACAGTTGTAGGGATCCCAAAGCAAGATTCAGATTCATCTTCCTGATGTCTATGGGACATGAACACCTGCACTGTTAAGGGGAAGTGAGTGCTGGAAAAACAGAACAGAAAGCAGCTGTGTATCTTCTTCAGGCCCAGAAAGGTCAAGTAGCTTGATCCAAATCACACAGCTAAATAGTGACAGAACTATGTCTTTAATCACACGTTGCTTTCCTTCAGTTCTGGTACTAAGTCATAGGTCAATGCTTGGTTTGCTATTGTTCCTTTCTAATATATAGGAATGTTAGCTAGAAATGTTAGCTGTCCAAATGAGAATGTCTGCTACATATGTTTGTGTACGTATTTTATAAAAATGTCATTTGTTTCTATTTGTAGCTTCTTCAAAATTTTTTTTAATCATGAGTTTCTCGAACACATTCCCAGCATCCATCGGTGTGATCATGAATCATTTGCTTTTATCTGAAGGTCCAGCGGATCTTCATATATCATGCCAAATTTGCATACCTGGTGTAAATCTTACTCAGTCATTGTTATAGACTGAATTGTGCTCCTCAGTCATGTCCTGAACCCCTAACCCTAAATGCTGAAAAATATGAGTATTTGGAGATAGGCCCTTCATAGAGGTACTTAAATTAAAGAGGGTCATTGGGAGGAGCTTTAATCCAACATGATAGGTGCCCTTATAGGACGCAGGCAACACAGACCAAGAAATGAGTGTGCAAGGGCAGAGCGAAACCAAAGTGAGAGGCAGCCAAGTAAGCCAGATCTGTTGATTCTTTGATCTTAACCTGTAGCCAATGAAATTGAGAGAAAATTAATTTCTGTTTGAGCAAGCCATCCAGTGTCTGATGTTTTGTGGTGCGAGCCAGGGCAAACGAACTCAGTCCAAGGGCATAATTCTGTGTATGCCTGCTAACATTTGCTGAGCATGTCCAGGCACAAGTAGATAGGAGTCACTGCTCTGTAACTCCCTCCCTTGCTCTGCTATCCTATTCTAATAATACCAGCATCATATATGAGTTGGGAAGGCTTCCCTTCTCTTCAGTAATCTGGAAGAACTTGTGTACCAGTCTGGGCAATGTTTCTTTGAAGATCCGTGGGATTGCTCAAAAACAGCAGCTGGGTATAATGGTCCTGAGGATGCTGGAAGTCCAGCTGTGAAGAAGTATCACAGAGAAACAGCAGAGTGTGGACCCAATGTGCTCTTCACAACAGCTCAGTGACAAGGCAAATCTTGGCTACTGCTATGGCTGTCTCAGTGTGACAGTAGGACCATCCCAGGACACTGTTACATCTCTCAGTCTCCTCTGCAGAAGAACACGAAGCCGGACTCCTTGACTTGGAGAGGTTTCCTGGCCAAAAGAGCTTCAGACTTTCAGACATTTAAGTCCCTGGATGGAAAAGCATATAGTCTAAAATCCCTATGTTATAAAGAATCCCTCAGTTCATCTTGCGTGCCCTCACCTCTGCTTTCCTCCCCCACATAGGCCCTGCCCAGGGTTAAACTTCCTCTGAGACTTACCACTTCCCATTAATGAGGATGTCAAATGCCAGCTCAACCTGGTGGTGCCTGTCTGTAATCCCAGAACTTGGGAGATTGAGCCAGGAGGAGTACCATCAGTTCAAGACCAGCTTGGTCCACACAGGAAGTTAAAGCAGCCTGTACTGCATAGTGGAGACTGGATAAAACAGCTGTGGTTCTTCTACAGAATGGAGTATTACTCTGCCATAAAAATGATAAGTTTGAATTATTTCTACTTAAATGGACATACCTTGAGGATATCCTCATAAGTGAAATAAATAGGGCACAGATAGGTACATATCGCATCTTTTCTCTGGTATGAGAAAATGAAGATGTAAATGAGTTCTAGAATTGTATGTTATATATTATGAAATAGAAAATAATCAAAGTAAAATAGGATGAAGGGGCAAAAATAATGATATTATAACAAAAAAGAAAGGAAACAAATTTTATGTATATAGGGGGGTGATAGGGTGGGTAGGGCTATGGGAAAAAATGAGAATTAAGTTGTGTTTTATACTGGTACAAATCCCCATTATGGAGTACAATCATGATGCATATATGTAATGTACCAATAAAATTTTTTTTAAAAAGGAAGGAAAAGAACAACTAATATTCCAGTAGTATTCACATGCACACACAGAAGGAAGGGGACTCCCCGGATGAGTGGAAAGGAATTGGCATGGGGAACTCCCACATCTGCATATCTGTATTTCTCAAAGTTGAATCATGGCTGCTGCACCGAGCAAAGCAGGCTGCATATGAAAGCCCCACATGCTTGGGACATGGCCCCTCAAAGCTCCCAGTTAGCAAATCCTGACAGCTCCACCCGTGTGTTGGCTGTGGTAGGACTTGTCACCTCAGACTCTGAACTGCACCTGGAGGACCCTGTCTACAAAAACAGGCCACTTTATCCTGAGTGTGGTTGAGCTGACCTTCTGGGTTTCTGGAATCTTCTCAGTTTCCTTGTCTATAAAATGGGAGTTAATTGTAGCACGTTCTACACTTCGAGTCTCTAGGAAGATTAGATGAGATGATACCGGGAAAGCACTTTGGACAATTCTCACACTGTAGTGAGTAGTATTTATGTTGACATTTGCCAAAGTGAAAAAGAAAGGAAGGGAGGAAGGAAGGAAGAGAAGAAAGAAAGGAGAAAAAGTGAAAGAGGTGGAGCTAAGGAAAGGGTGAAGCAGGTCTCAGCATTCTCTGCACTCATTGACTGCTTCTTGAAAGGTTCAGGGGAGCCTGGGTGGAGGATACTCACCCTGGCTTCCTGCCCACTCCTCCCTGCAGGCCCATCCATCTCCTGCCATCTGTGCTCTTCACAACTTTCCCTCAGTCTTGGTCCCCGCTCTGAGGTTCTGCCCATGTCCAGTTCCAGGCAGCACAGAGCAGTGTCTGGAAAGTTAGGGCCCTGTGGAAGGAGAATGAGGATGAGCCCCCATCCAGCTTCTGTTTGCTTGGGGATCAAAACTGCTTGGTCAAGGAATACAGCCTTCATTAACTGCCCTTGTCTGTCTCATATTCTCCCCTACCTCTGCCCAGTGCAGAAACCCACAGGGCTCCTTTGTTTTATTAAGTTCCAAAAGAGGCTTCCAAAATTAGTTTCAAGCCTGCTCACATTCCAAGATATTACCTGAATACCTTTCCCTAGCCTTAGCTTTCTGGCCACTGTCTCCAAATATCCCCTCTCTGGATCCCAACCAAGTGAGAACAGATACACTCCACTGTGGGCTCTTGCCCATGGGTAGGCCCCCTGCTCACTCAGGCCTTGAGGCCCAGGCATGTTCCGTATTTGCTGAGTAGGCTCCTGTTTCGCGGTTGTTGGGATCTGACACTCACAACCTTAGTGACTTTCCAGTTGTTCCTCTCCACACAGATGTGCCTCATTGTCTGGGCTACCTCAGAGGCTGTCACTCCAGAGGGCTCTTCCCTGAGGCACAGACCTGCCCCCCACTCACCACACCACCACCTCCCTGCCACCCAACTCACCTGGACACTCAGCACTCTTCAAATTTCCTCTCCACCTGGAACTTTCTGATTTATGGGTTTACTGCCCAAGTCTTGTATCATTGGTTTGAATTGCTTATCTTAATCTACCTAACTTAACTTAATCTACCTAACTCCCCTGTGGGCCTCTGTGAGATCTCTCCCAGCTGCCTGTCCTGGTGGCTTGGGACAGAACCAATTCTTTATTAGCTATTTCCTGTGATGCAGAATCCTCTGCCAGGGCTCAATTTCCCTTCTCTCTAGGATCTTGTCTTCCGACAGTTCTCCCCAATAGGGGACTTTGCAAGCAGGCAAGATGGCTGTGGTACCAAGGCAGGGCAGGACTGTGTGTCCTGCGATTAAACATATTCTTCTCTTCTCCTCCCCTTCTCTCTTTTCCTTTGTCTCTCCCACTCTCAATCCCTCCTTCCCTCCCTTTTCTTCTGCTTTATCCTTCCCATTCTCTTTCTTTTTACACTCACCTTCCCCTTTCCTTGCAAAAACTTAGCTGCAAACCAACTTTGTTGGACCACTTTTGTTCACGGCGCCCAACATTTATCACATTTGTGTTCAATATTTTTCTTACATATAAAGAGCTGACAGCCTGCTCTTCTATGATAGATGTACTTATTTCTTCTAAACTATCACTAACCAAGCATATCATTTTTATACAGTAAGTGTATATTCAATTTTCTACAGTTTTGACTACTAAACAGCCTTACCAGTGAGACAAATGACAAATATATTGCAATATTAGCAAGGGTTCCCTTAAATCCCTGTAAGACTGTGGAGTGAATGTTCATTCCCATTTTGCATTGCCAAGACTAAAGGAGAACAGAGGTGCACCTGGCTGGTTGGCCTCCACCTTTGAGTCTGGCCACGGACCTTCCCAGGAGAGGTCTGTTCTGTTCCTACTGTGGTTGTTTTCCATGTCTGGGGGCTGAAGTCTAGAATAAAGTTTTTTATTTAGCTTTTTTCATTTTTCAAAATTGTTTCAAGACATTCACTTCTGTTGTTGTTGTTGTCATTAATCTAGTTCCAGTCATACCAGTTGCATGGACAAGAACAACTTTCCTTTCTCCAAGACCTTCTTAAATGGTTATTAATTGCCAGCCTTCGGAGCTGTAAAGAATAGAGAACCACAGTGAAGATGCACACAACTATCTCCTCTTTCCCTCTTTCTTTCCTTTTTTGCTTCATTCATAATGTGATCTCGTACTGTGAGACAAACTAAGTGCAAACATCTAGCTCTGAGCCAGTCCTCAAGAATCACCAAGTCCAAAGTAAGTCCAAGGGTAGGACAGTTTGCAAGACTGAGCTGAAAGATGGCTGTCCCTGGTCAGTGAGAAAAGACAGTGGCGGGGAGGGAAGCTCAGGAAGGAGACGCACTTTGGAGATGGACTTGGCATCAGTTCTGGGGCACTTGGGGGTTGACGCATCGATAATGGATCCTTTGCAATTCAGCCACAGAGATGATGGAAGAGGCTTTTCCGCTGACATTGAATCAGGTCACTGGGCCCATTGGATGTGATACAATGTCAATGGAACTGTTATGTGTTATTGATGTCAGTCACAGAATAGATAAAAACATTATAAAAATAGCTTTTGTCATCATTTACATTTTTTTTTCATAAATGGTAAAAGGCATCCGTCCTCACCTGCCAGGGAGTAAAGCAAATCTGTTTTCATACCAATGATGGAGGAAACTCAAGAGGTCAGAAAGGGGCCAGCCCTACCACCATGAAAAATGACAGCAAGCAATGGGCAGGGGGCTGCACATTCTTATAAGTAAGGAAGGAACAAAAGGAGAAAGACAAGAAGGAAGAAAGGAAAGAAGGAGCAAAGGAAGGAAGAGAGTAGCTTGGTGGGCAGTTTCATTAGCAAAGTACAGGTTGAGTGAAGTCAACATGTTCTTATTTTCACTCAACAAACATGTGCTGGGTGGCTAATGTATGCTATAAATGGGACTTTGGCATCACTCTCACTATCTTGGTGGGGCTGGAGTTTGTAGCCTAGTATCTCATCTGGCACCTGGAGTCACACTGTCCTGGGGCTGTGGAGAGGAGGGAAGGGTATGCACAGCTTTCACTCAGTCCATGTCCTTGTCTCCTCAATGGGTCAGCATGCTACAGTTGTATGCAGAAGCTGCTGTCTAGGTCACTGTCATGTCTCAGGCCTGGAAAATGTCATGTTAGGGTCCTCTGACTGGGAGCCTGGGAGCAGGTCAGCTACCGTGAGCCCCATTTTATATATGAGTTCATTGAGGTGCTTCAGCCACAGAGCGAGGTAAGGGCAGAGTCTGGAGATGACCCAGGTCTGTTGGACTCTACATGACCATTTGCAGCCCCTTACAGCTTTCCGACATGCCAGGGTGTGAGCATGGTCCTTCCTTCTGGGATCTCAGTACATGACAAGTTTCCAGGTGGTTCAGGGCCCGCTGAACCTTAGACCTCCTGAACTGCAGCCTGAGCTCCTCTGTGCTCACTGTTCTCCACTCTCTCTGTGTTATAGTTTGGATTGAGAATGTTCCACAAAGACTTCTTGTACTTATAGGTGATCAGAGAGAGGTGATCAGACTGTGGGGCAGTACAGCTGGCTTGTGAGAAGGAAGCCTGCTTGGAAAGCACAGGTCCCTGTGAGTGAGACTGGGAAGAGTGTGTCTCCTCTCCTCGCTTCTCTCTTTGGTCTCCACTTCTCCACCATGATGTGAGTAGCATTCCTACACCAGGCCTTTCAGCTTGGAATTGACTGACCGTGGTCTGTAAGCATGAGCCAAAGAAGCCACTATCCTTGCTGACATTACACATGTTGAGCGTTGTATCTCAGCACTGAAGACAACTTCATTCCCACACATCAGCACACAAGGGGCTGCTTTGGGAAGAGCCAAGGAAGACATTCTGAACAAGCCCAGACTTCCCAACACATCCTTACACAACATCAAAATGTCTGGCAGATTAGAAGCCAGAGAGTTGGAATAGGGCTATGTCTAGCTTATATGTTCCTGACTGTCTTCTAGAGTGAACAGGGCAGGGGCACTGAAGCCTGTAAGCTGGAAATATTCAGGCATTGCATCTACCAGGCCAAGGCATCCTGCCAGCTTTCCTTAGACCCCTGCTAGCCCTGGACAAAGGATCCAAAAGCTGAACATCTTTCATTTGAAAATCACAGCATTCCAATATCCAAGCTTTTCTCAGCCCTGACATGACAACACAAAAGAAAAATTCTGAACTGTGAAACTAGTTCATATACAATCGTGTTTAGAATGAATGTTGTATGAGCCAGGTGTTGTGCACACACCTCTCTTTCTGGCACTTTGAAAATCTGAGGCCGGAGGTTCTCAAGCTCATGTCCAGCCTGCACCACAGAATGATTTGATGAGACCTTGTATTTAAAAGGTAATACATAGATACACTAATGGGCTTAAAAGGCCCTGGGTTCAAATCTGATTGCTGAATGAATGGGTAAATAAATAAATACATGAAATATTATGCAAAATTAACTTTGGGCCATCTGCGTAAAGTATATATGAAACACAAAAGATTTTTTGTATAGATGTTGGTCCATTCTCAAAATAAATAAATAAATATTTAGCATAATATAAGTAGGTGCATAATCTATTATGTGTTAATATTATATATAATACATATACATATAATATGCATAATAGATACATATATTGCAAAATATGAACAAAATCTAATAGAAATTTTCAGCCACCTCATCAGGTTCTCCTACCTTTTAGCTTGTAGCTGCCTGCTGCTCACACCCTAAATTAACTCCCAAAGGTATCTAGCTTTGTAACCTCAGGACACACATGTCATTATCCCAGAGCTCAGTGAGGCCCCTTGATTCCAGAAACATCTCCCCATACAGTAAGAAACTGAGTGGCAATTTTCAGCTAAAAAGAACATCAAGTAGTGGGCAGTCTCTCCAGACATTCCCAAAAGCAGACAAAGAAAGAAAGCAAGTGGGAAACCAATGGATAAATTATGAATAGAAGTGTTAATAGTATCTTTCATAAGGGTAAAAATTATCCAAGCCCTGAGACTCTTTAGAAATAAAATGTTGAATCTGTTTTGACACATTAATCTACAGATGGAAGAAATATTTGGTAAGAAGTTCTGAGTGAAAGCATGAATTGTTATTAGAAAGTATAGTTAAGATGAGAGTGGTGGCACAAGCCTGCTATCCCAGAAGTCTAGGAATCTGAGGGACTACAATGACAAAATCACCTCCATCCTGGGCATCTTGCAGACCCTTCCTCAAAAGTTTAAAATCACAACAAACAGAACTGTGGATGTAGCTCAGTGAAAAGGCCCTGGGCTCAAACTCTAGTATCACAAAGGCAAGAAGAGTGGGAAAAATTCGTAGCAAGAAGCCACCTGTGAAGAGTTATGCACGTGTGTAAGCAGTTGCTAAGATGAAGAGGGGCTCAGAATTTGGGGTCAGTCTCTGGTGGAACTACTTGTTGTCCCACTGCATTCCTGTCCCAGCATTTTCTGGTGGCCACTGTCCTGTCAAACTTTGTGCTGAAGTTCAGTGTCCTGTAGCTGTGCTTGTGCCTCTGTCACCTCTAGTGTTTTCTGCTTAACGACTGAGCTGTCCTGAGCTCCTGACCCACGGCTTGACCTCTATCAGATTCCCATTCTGTATTGTCTTCTGTTTCTAGGTCAGCTGTAAACTCCTCTCCTTGCTACAGCCCCAATGAAGGCAGAGGAAACTAAATTGCAATTCACTAACTACTGGTTAAGAGTGGTACCTTTTCCTGTGCCATGATTTCTTTGTCTGTAAAGTGTGAATATCAACACAATCTATCCTATAGTCTAATTATGAAGACTAACGCATTATTCTAGAACAGATAATGCTGAGTAAATGTCATCCACTGTTATGATTGTTGCCATGGAGAGAGGGTAAGCGTGTTCGACAATGAAGAAAAGCCTGCGTTCTGGCTGACTTTCATCTTGGTAGAAGGTGCGAGATGCCTCT
Source organism: Petromus typicus (assembly GCA_004026965.1). Taxonomy (NCBI): domain Eukaryota; kingdom Metazoa; phylum Chordata; class Mammalia; order Rodentia; family Petromuridae; genus Petromus; species Petromus typicus. Next base: position 4,474 of record PVIR01007595.1, on the reverse strand, counting down.
TCACTGCCCAGCTCTACATCTCAGAAGAGCCTCTCTGAAATGGCCGTCACATTTCTTCTCCCTTTATTTCAAGTTCATCATTCAGGGAATTACCTGTCTGATTCCATATCATGGACTAAAAAGAGAGTCACAGGCAGTCTGAACAATCAGTCTGCAGAGGAAACTCAAGAAGGGAATGTGGTTGGCTTTGGCTGGGACATGAGCCTCTGTCAATGGTTGGCTTTGGTCTGGACACTATTGCTTGGGTTGATGAGCTCTCATTAGTTCATCTTTTCCCAAATGGCGCCCAAATTAAAATTTCAGCTTTTGTCTTTCCAGAAAAGCAAATATAGTTCTGAAATCCAGGAAATCTACTTATATCTGTGTGCTTTTGAGAAGTTGATCAATATCACTGAAAATAAATTCCTTAACTGCAGAAGGTGTGAGAATAGAACTTGTATAACAAGTATAGTCATGAGTATTTTTCACTATTGACCTTAGTCTAGGAGAGAGAGAAGAGGTTATCTTCTGTTACCTGGCAAAACAATAAGACAGAAAACTAATTGCCACAGGATGGTGGTCAAATATCTATAGAGGCTGCAAATAAGGAGAACATCAGCTACAATTTTTAAATTAATTCTGCTAAGTAGCTTTGTTTTCTGGATTCAAGGAGAGGAAAAAAAATTTTTTGAGGTGGAATTTCTCAAAAATATATAAAACATTTAAAAAGAACATTCTGTATTATTTAAAAAGAACCGAATAGATGAGTTCAATAGCAAATGGCATGGAAAGTTGAAGAGAAAATTAAGAGAAGGTAAAACATATCAAAAGAAATATAAAGAATATAGAGAGAAAATTATAGAAGTTATAGGAAGATGATTATAAATAAAAATGGAAGGAAATTAGAGACATGATACAATAGGACATTTATATATATTTAAAGTTAAAGAAGAAAAGAATGAGGCAAAACACTTGAACTCTTGACTGGAAGTTTCCTAGAACTCATGAGAGATATTCAAGTAGAAACTCAAGAATGCTAAGAAAGACCAAAGAAGATAAATAAAATATAAAACTATATTTATACATATAACAATAAAGCAAGAATAAACAAAAATCATTTAAAGGCCAGGTTAAAAAGATCACCTTTGAAGAAATTTGATGAGACTTCCAGACAGGACAAAATGAATGAAAGAGGAAATAAATTAAATGCCAAACAAGAATTACACACCTTCAAAACTACCTTCAAGAATGAAAGTGCATGACATTGAAAGTAATACATTGTATTCATTTTCCAGGAGAATTCTGCATCTGGTCATTATCCGGTTTTTTTATTATACAAATTTTCTCATAGATAATACATAATTTGAAGAAAAATTATTCATAGTGTGTGAATAATTGTATGTTAGTGAAACAGATGAAAGAATTATTCAATTGGAAGGTAGAACAGGAGTAACTATCTAATATGAAAAGGGAAAAGGGTTTAAAAATAACAACAGAAGCCCAGGGACCTGTGAGGTAATATGAGTGAGTCTAGTACACTGGAAGTTCAAGTTCCAGAGACAGAAACAAGACTAAAAACAAAGCACAGAAAGTAAGAAGGAAAAAATGGAATCAAAGCTTATGTATATGAGAGAGTGGAGGGGATGGAGGGAGACGAAGGAAAAGGGAAAAATAAGAATCAAGATACATCAGATACAAACTCTCAACGATGAGCATGATCATAAATTATACCTAAAATGTACCAATGAACTCAACAGAAGTAATACTCCAAATTGTTCTCAATTTGGTAAAAGATATAAACTTGCAGATCCTAGAAGCTCAGCAAGCTCCCAGTAAAAGCAATACAAAGAAATGTACACCTTGACACGATATGTTTACTGAGAGTAGAGAAAAGAGCAGATAAGAAAAAGCAGGAAACAACAATGTTCATGACAGTTGACTTCTTACTGGGAGCGTTGGAATTCACAAGGCAGCAGACAGACATTACTAGGTTACTTAAAGATAAAACTGTCAGTACACAATTCTGTACGCACCAAAAATATTCTTTAATCATGAAAGTGAAATAAAAACATTTTCAGGGCTGGCGATTTAGCTCAGTGGTTCGGTGCCTATCTTGCAAGCGCAAGGACCTGGGTTCGATTCCCCGGTAACCATATACAATACTGGGTGTGGAGACTCACGTGCAGCAGCAACCAGTACCTCATACCACAGTGCTGGGCGTGGTGGCTCATGCCTGTAATCCCAGAACTTGGGAGGCAGAGGCAGGAGGATTGCTGTGATGTGAGTTTCAGGCTGAGCTCGGAGCCAGCCTGAACTACAAAGTGAGACCCTGTCTCAAAAACACCTTAAAAAAATTTGTTTTTCAAAATTAAGAGAATTGATTTCTTGTAGATCTTGTAAGAAAAGCCCCCGTCAGAGAGAAATAATATCAAAGCAAAACCAATTTTCAAGAAGAGACAAATAGATCTATAACTGATAAATAGGTGGAAAATGTAAAATAAGGTTTTTAAAATTTTTTTAAATTTATCTAATAAAGCTGTATGAAGGAAACATGTAATGTTGTATTTTTTATTTATAGATTATGCAAATGTAGAATACGGAAAGAAGAAAAACGGAGAAAATGGGCCAAAGTGCATGGTGAAAAGTTTAGAATTTAGATTTTAATCTCTAGAGCAACTGGACTTTAAAAAAAATCAAGCATTAATGCCCTGAGAAACTATTTTTTTAAAAATTCACACAATTAAAAAACATTTAGTAAATTAAAATAAAAAACAGAATATGACAATTTATAACAAAATGAGATGGGAAAAAATATCAACAGAACAATAACAGCAACAAGCAGAAAGAAAGAAAAGAAAAAAAATAGAATATTAAAATGTGACCATTCATCTAAATGAATTTAAATAATTATTACATGAATTACAAAAGACTAAATTCTGGGCAGCTTGGGAAATGGTGACTGTGCCACCAAATCTGCACCAGGTTTGGAGTTTACTGGCATGCAGGCCCAGGCCAGAGGAGCACCCAGGGACTGAGTTTAGCAGAGGGCAGCTCGGGAAATGGCACCTGCGGCACCGAGTCTGTGTCACCGACTTTGCGCCACGGTTGGAGCTTACTGGCCTCCAGGCCCACGCCGGAAGAGTGCCCAAGGACTGAGTTTGGCAGCGGGCGGCTCGGGAAGCGGTGACTGCGGCACCGAGTCTGCATCACTGAATCTGCACTGGGTTTGGAGTTTACTTGTCTCCAGGCTCACAATGGAAGGGCACCCAGGGACTGAGGTTAGCAGCGGGTGGCTCGGGAAATGGTGACTGCGGCCCTGAGTCTGCGTCACCGAATCTGCACCGGGGTTAGAGCTTACTGGCCTCCAGGCCTACGCCAGAAGAGAGCCCAGAGACTGAGTTTAGCAGTGGGTGGCTCGGGAAATGGCAACTGTGCCACTGAATCTGCACCGGGGTTGGAGCTTACTGGCCTCCAGGCCCACACCGGAAGAGCACCCAGGGACTGAGTTTAGCAGCGGGCGGCTTGTGAAACAGCGACTGCAGCACCGAGTATTGTCACCAAATTTGCGCCGGGGTTAGAGCTTACTGGCCTTTAGGCCTACGCTGGAAGAGTGCCCAGGGACTGAGTTTGGCAGTGGGCAGCTCGGGAAGCAGTGACTGTGGCACGGAGTCTGTGTCACTGAATCTGTGCCAGGGTTGGAGCTTGCTGGCTTCCAGGCCTACGCCGGAAGAGCACCCAGGGACTAAAGTTAGCAGGTCAGAGTCTGATTTTCTCCACAGTAATGGCAGAAGCACATCCAGTCAGCTGGTATTGGTGAGTAGGTGAGCCTGTTGGAACCACAGCCCCTAACATTGCAACTGCACAGGGCCTACACCTTACTGGCCTCCAGGCTGACTGCAGAAGTGAGCCCAGTGACTCTGTATTGCTGAGCAGGTGGGCCCATTGCAACCTCAGACAGTGCCATTGTAGCAGTTCAGGAGCCACAGTCTTTCTGCCTCTAAAGCAGACAGGAGAAGGTGTTCTGATTGTATTGATTGAGTGCCTCATATGATGTGCCAGAACTAGGGGTTTTTCTTTAGGTCCCAATACAGACTGTAAAGAGCAGCCCAGGAAATACTGCTATTTTAAGGTTCCTAACTATTAGGAGCAAAGTGACTTGCAACAAACAGCGCCAGAAAACAGGGCAGGTCAGAGATGAGGAAACACTCCAAATCTCAAACACAAAGATCCTCACCTCCAAGTAACACAGGGGGAAGGGAGATAGAGAAGTGTGAAGCCCAGTCTCCAGGGCCCTTGGAAATGGTAACCAAAGCAGATCTAGTAAAATGGAAATCAGAACTGATCTCTGAGATGAAAGCAGAGATATTGGACACTGTCAACATGATGATTAATAAAGCTAAAGAGGAAATCATGGAGTTGATAGAATCCAAGATAGTAAAAGCACTGGAACCTTTTAAACACCTACAAACAGAAGCCCAGGAAATTAAGAAAGAAA